>APFE030559239.1:83114-107781 GCA_000404065.3 Pinus taeda
AAACCTAACCCTAGAAGATGAAACGCCAAATTGTGGGCCCCGTTTTGGGTAAATTGGTACATCAATTTCCTAGGGTCGTAACTTTGGCATACGATCTCTGTTTGACGCGTACAATAGCTCATTAGAAAGATCTATCCGAGCACTACAACTTTGAGAAGAGAAACATTAGTCGATGGAACCATGTTTCTCCCATATTTCCCAAAAAAACATCGTTTAGTGCCTCAAAAGACTCTGAAAGTTCAGGACCTGAAAAACTGCTAAAAATAGTAAATTGTGCTACAATTACGAAAACTGAAAAACTGAAAGAGACAGTTGTGGGGGTCCAAGTGGGATAGGTGGGTGGCCACCAACATCCACCTTTATCAGGAATCAAAAAGACATTGCCAGAAATGAATGATAATGGATAATAAGGGAAATGGGTCTGGTTCAAATCAGAGCGATCAATTTGAATTGGAATGGGGTGATTCACCTTATCATTTTTGCGGATTTTCTCTCGACTAAAGTGGTTTCAGATGCAAAAAGGTGGATGAATTATATTCTTATTGCTATTTTTGTAGAGCACTGCTTGAAAGGATTGCGAAAGAGAAAATAATGATTGAAAGTATTGCAAAAGAGAAAGGAAAGCTTTGTTTCTAGCTTTTTACTTCCATCCATTCACTCTTAGCGTACGGGTGTTGATAAGATGAGAAACCAGCTAACAAGAGTTTCAACACGAGGAACGAGGCTCAACTTCGAACATTATGAGTTTAGAAAAGTTTCAAGAGTGTTTTGGTTAACTACTTCACTTTTAAGGTACAAGTTTCGTTTATACCAGGGTTTCTTGGACAATTGGTTAAGACAATGTGAGGTTTTCTATAACAACAATTGCATACCAATTGCTTAGTTATAATAGAAGTTGCTTACCAATTTCTTAGTTTTATGGTTAGAATCAGTCAATCTCTTCCATGTAGGCTAGCTAATGAGAACTTGTTTGTAGATTATTCCCATCTCGTTGAAAGTCTCATTCCAAGGAAGTAGACAACGGATGGGTGCTAGCCGAATGCTTAGGAGAGGAGGTTGACCAACTGAGATGGTTCAATCTCAAAAACATGTTAAATATTTCAATAGTTCCCATGTTCTTAGCAGTCTAGCTTCATAATTTTCCTAAATTAATGGAACAAGTATTGCGAGAAGTACTAGAGTCTTTGACATAGAATCAAAGAATCTCTTTCAAAAAATTGTTGAATGAAAGCAAGTTGTAGGAATGCCTTCATCCATTCAATGTTAATGATATTGTATGCATGCAATCTCAACCTTAGAAAATTATTGCTTAAACCTTGAAAATTCTTGTTTCGCCGTGGAGTAGTTGTGTTCTCACCACAGAAAACCCAATCTTTTTTTTTTTAACTACTTCAAAAATTCCTCTCTTTCAGATATGGAACAGAGAGAACTGACCTAACTTGTCTGCAATTGCTTCCAAGAAGTAGAGGAAAACAAAACACCTTCTGCTACAAACATGACATCTTGGATTTTGAGTCATCACATTTTTGCAATCATGACAAGAGAATTGTAAGAAACATATTTATCTTTTCAACATGACATGTAATTCTTGGTTATAGGAGTGCAATATAGTGTCTCGCATATGTTGTTATTTTTCAACTATGTGTATTTATCTAATGCAATAGATCTCACATATATTGTTACCTTTTGTTTATAAATCTATATAATTTAGATTGTAACCTTCTGTCTATTTATATAGTTTATGGGATGAAAGAATACTTCTCAAGACTAGTTGAGTTCTTACGTGGATGAATTTTAGGGTTAGACATTATCTTTGGACGAATTTTCTCTAGACTTTTTTTATTATGTGCTCAATACATGAAATGGTTTAGCAAGCCACAGTTGCAAGGTTCAAAAAGCTACGGTTGCAAATCTAATTGGCCAAGATTTCCATGTCCATTGACAGAGATATTCACCTTCGTGCAAGCAACATTCAAGCATTAAAATAAATTTCAGACAGAGATCTTCATGTGTCCATGCAAGCAATATTAAAGCAAATTTCAGCATTAAAGTAATTTTCAAGTATTTAGAAGGTTGGAGTATGTCAAGCTGAAGGGGACCTCAAATATTCAAAAGTCTAGAGTTAAAGAATCAACAAAGGAAGTCTAGAGTTAAAGAATCAACTTAGTAATAGAAGAAGACATCCATGAACAAGGCGAAGACATTCATGAACAATCAGTAAAGAACAAGCAAAGACATTCATGAACTAGTATGATAAAGCATTGTTATGCAAAGGTAGCGATGGGTGCACAGAGGTAATGACAGCTGGGGAGAGGGCATGCAGATAGCCATGTGTAGTGACAGGTGGGGAGAGGACATGCAGATAGCCATGTGTCCCCGAGCCATGACTGCTTGAATGCAGGGATGTGAATCCTTCTCTCAAACATTTAATGTTAAGCAAGTATTAAGCTAGCATTACTAGATTATGGAAAAATCACTTGATAATGTGCTTTTTAAAGAATTTTTTTTATACACATTGTGTTTCTCAGCTTTAAGAAGAGGCCAAATAAAATCTCTAAAATTTTCATTGGGTAACACAAAACAATGTCAACCCTTAATAAGATGGGCAAAAAACACAGTAAAATATTTTTGTTATAACTTTAAGTTTCATGTTTTAATTTTTTTTAATACTTGTGCAAAGACTTCTATAATCTACCAAACTCATTACTATAGTCCCAGCTACCTTAAGGCAGAGACATGACTAATAACTTGCAATAACTTTTTATTTTAATTTTTAAATATTTACAAACTATTTGAAAATCTTAGCCCTCGGTGTGCAGGTCAATTTCAGGTAAGTGAATATAATTTAAAAATTATGCAATTCAGTAAACTTTTCAAGAAGTCAAATAAAACTTGTATAAAATAAATCATAGTTATGTTAGTCGTCGGATGGAGAGGGGTTTAGAACCTTCCGACCAAAGTGCACGCTAGATAATCTACTTGTTGAAATTGTTTTAAAATCAATTGTCTTTGCCTTTATATCGGGTGAAAAGTTAGAAGTGAGTTAACGACTTTCATTTGACCCGATACAATCTCTTTTGGTTGGAATGTTTTAATATAACCGTTGAAATACATGGTGACTATTTAAACGTTTGAGCCAGGCTGGATGATAGGTCTTGAAACTCAAATTCATTAATTCATTAAAAGGGTGATCAAATTTGGATAGGGTGATTAAAATATTGATGATGATGATGATGGTTAACATCCACTGAGACCAAATTTTGATCTATCAGACCTAAAGAAGCGAATTATTTAGTTTGATTTAAGATTTTATTCCTGTGCTCAAAAAGCTTGGAGAGAAGCCTCCCGAGCTCACTATAATTTTGACATCGTAAAAGGTTAGGAAGGTCAGTGTTGCAACAAAGATTATGAAACTGAGATCTAATGTGGTTGTACGCAGGGCACTCTAAGAGGAAGTGATTTTCATCGTTGATGTTCATATTCTTACAAAGATGGCAGATCATTTCCATCCATGGTGTTTTAGGAACTGCCCAATGACCCGTTTCACTATGGAGCTCATGAGAGTTCGTTCTAATCTTGGTTATATTAATTTTCTTCTTTGAGCTAGTTAAAACAGAGAGATACTTTTGATCTTCTAGGGTGGGGTTGATGACCTCCTTATAATATCTTAATTTTTTTTAGCTATTAAATCTTTCTCACGCCACATTTTTTCTTTGAATTTAGAAGTAACAATATTTTTAATGTTATTAATGTTTTGCAATGCAACATTCTCATCGATCTCCTAATGTTTTAACCAGGCCCTCGCGTCTTTATACCAACCTCGTTTGAGCCTTAGGTAGTTTTGGTTGGAATTTAAAGCTAGCTTAGGAAGTCTATGGTCTCCTATGTTATTGAGCTTGTGCTTGTACAATAGAAGCCTAGTCATAGCTAGGCTCTCGACAGAGGAAAGACCTACTTCTATAAGGAGAATAGGATAGGGTGTATTTCTTTCAATTTTGAGGTTATACATTATAAAACGCTTCTGGATTTGCTCAATCTTTCTCTGGGATTCTCTAGAGATGTTGCAACCCCAAACCTCACATCCATATAAGATAACAGGAGTGACTAAAGTTTCAAAGAGGAACTTCTTTCTTATCCCACTTACGAGGTTTGCCATTTTACAATTATTCATGACCAGAATAGCTTTCCATCCCCCATTAATCATTTTCTCAATGTTATAGTTCCAGTTGAGCTTGTGATGAATATCAATTCCTAGGTACTTGTAAGAAGACACTTCCTCCAAGTTACTATTGTCATACATAAAATTAGTGTAAGTATCTTTCTTGGATTTGATAATCATAACTTTTGTTTTGTCACTGTTAACAGTCATACCCATGGTAGAGCAAAAATCCTTAAGAAGTCACTAGCTAACTTATGTCACTATAATGCTTAACAAAAATGTAAAGTATGATATATGTATGTAAAATTTCTTATATACCATAGAGCGATTAGTTAAATTATTAATAAAAGAGAATGAATACTCTTACTCGTGTATTTTTTTTGTATTTTTTTTTAATATTTTTTTTATTCAGTTATATTTTAATTAAAATACTTAATTTTTTATTGTTTATGATATAATTTAAAAGAGTTATAAAATTTTTATACGATAAATATTATTTTTTTATTTATAAATCTTATAATATTAAATTTCTTTTATTTAATAGGATATATGATTTTAGAATGATTATTTTAATTTTAATATGGTGTGATTATGAACATTTTCGCTGGGAAGATTTGATTATGTAATTTTAATCATAAGAATTTCATATGATGTGGGAAATATAGCCAATAGGGCCATGTAACGTAAAACCTGTATAGATAATAAGTATACATCGGATAAGTAAAGGCCTTGACTGTTCCACGAATCTGTGATCTTCTCAGTTTCCATTTTTGAGGTTATGTCACAATCTTCTACCGACTAGCTACGGGGTTGTTGTGGCAAGAGCCCGAAACAGAGGCCAGCAGTAGCCATAAGAACGAATATATTATATATATAATATATATATATATATTTTGCCTCAACCAGAAATAAATTTTTTTGGAGGTGTAAATTTTTTTCCTAAAGTTTTATATTCCAAAAAAAGGTTTGCACCTCTAAGGTTTAATGTTCTTGACAATTTTGGATAAATCCAAAGTTTAAAAACGATTTAGACTAGTTAAATATTTAAAATATTGTAACTTTGGTTTTACATTAAATTACTCTCACCTTGTTTTCTTTTAATTATAAGGATTATAGTATAGACTTGAGTCAAATTAAATTATACACATAATATTATGCATCATATTTTTAATAATAATGTAAATTTTTTATATTTTTTAAATATTTTATTATTTTTTAACTTTGGATACAAATTATTTAAGAAGCATAATATCTCTGTAATAATTTAACTCAATTTTACCTTATATTTGAAATAATTTATTAATTTACTTGAAATAAATTAACCCTTATACAAACATTTCAACATATGATAATCAACTCATATAATTTAAATTTCACGAAATAATTAATATTTTTAATTTGGATATAGTTTACTTTAACATAAAAGCATTTTAACTCTGATATTCAATTTGCATAATTTATATATTTGAAAAAAAAATAAATAACCCTTTTTAATATTTTTCACTTAGAAAAAAATTTTATTTTACATAAAAGTTTTAATTAATAATTATAATTACTAATATATATGACTTATTAATATTTACTTATATGAATTTTATTTCGTATAAAACATTTTAATTCTCATATCAATGTAGGTGGTTTGTATTTCAGAAATACTTATTAATTTTTACTTCAAGAAAATTTAACTCACACAAAACATTTTTAATTATTAAATCAATTTACATCATTTATATATCTGAAATACTAATTATTTTTTATTTTGATAAAGTTAATTGTGTTTATTCAGTTTTTTTGACCAATAATGTTATATAATTTTTTATATCATATATAAAATCTCATTTTATAGCTAAATAAATTTGTTTACTCACTATAATTTTTTTGGTCTTTTAAATTTTGTCTACACTCACTTTCTATTTTTTTTTTATAATCAGTAATATTATTTAAATTTTATCTACCCTTTCTTTCCTTTTATAATCAATAATATTATTTTTAAAAAATTTAATTAAATTCGCATATTTCCTTTGTACTACTTTTTACTTAATATAACCTATCAATTTTTTAAAGGCATTACTTCCCCATCTAAGTTGAGATATTAACTATATAATATCATTTTGTTCTATTTCGCAAGTTATTTGTTAAAAAACTTATTGAAGTATTAATTTATGATGTCATTTCTTTTTCCTTAATGGGATAGCACTCGGTGAAGGCCTAAAGTTCCTTGTTTATTTTTCTTTATTTTCCCTACTTTATTCTATATCGATGGTAATTGGAATTATTTTAAAGGTATAAGTTATTTATATGTCAGTTGAGATATTGATTATATAATTTTTTTTTATGTTTTATTTGAAAGTTATTTCCTAATACCAATGGTAATTGGAATTATTTTAAAGGTTTCAATTCTTTATATGTCAGTTGAGATATTGATTATATTAGTTTTTTATTTTTATGTTTTTTGGAAAGTTATTTCCAAAAACGCTTTAATTATTATTTATAATGTCATTTTATGTGATAGAATTTTTTAGATGATTAGATCCTGTTTTTTTTCTCATATTGTTTTTTCATAATTCATAATTTATATATTTAAAATTATTTTTATTTAAAAATATTTTGTGGGATTTTTTTTTTAATTTATCTTAAACTGTGTGAGTAATATATAACTTCTTAAAATAGGAAGATTATGACCATATTATAAATTAATATAATAATTATTTATAACAACAACCCGTCTAATTTGGATATTTTTATATATTATGAATTAAAAAAAAATCTCAAAATTAAATGAATAATAATTTAACCTTATTGGAAATAAATGATAATTATAAAAAACTAGCCAGTAATACATCTTTGTAGAATATAAAAGTTGCATAGACCATAGTTTTAGACACTTATGGATACTATTTTTTGTGACTTCTTTTAGTTAATGAGCCTTGATGGTCAGTGATGATGACTACATCCACATAATATTTGTACATATATATGAAAATATCACTTTTTGTTAGCTCAACCATGGAACATCACAGAGAGTGTCTAAAGAATTCAATATGTAACCTCTCAATAGTAAATGTGCTTTAACTATGGGGAATTGATGAATTGAACTAACTCTTGAGGTTTGGAATTGATGGATATTATTATGAAAATTCACAATATTATTATACTCTTTAAGAATAAGAAGAAATTAATGAAAGTGATTCTATAACATTCATTTACATGATGTCAATTATCATGTAAAGTTGTAAATTTATTATTTTTAATTTTGATTTTTTCAAATTCAAAATTTGATATATATTTATTGAAATTGCAAATTTAAATTATGAAATGTATACAATCAAAATTTTACAATTTATTTATTTATTTTTCTGTGTTAGAAATTCATTTTACATAACATAAAACTAGCAAATAAATTTACATAATGAAAAATAGGAGAAACCCTAGCTATGTTAAATCTCTGTAATTGTAAAAAACCATGTCTTTTTTTATTTGTGGAGCATGCAAAAAATTCCATTCTAGATGAGCCCATTGTGGTCAAGGGTTCAGCCCCTGTGGAGGGCAAAAATCAAAGAAAATTGTGCCCTATGTTGAAAATAGTACTATTAGTGCCATTGAACATAGAACCCTGGACTACCCCAAGGCTGCAACTGGGGAAGGAGAAGGTAATGATGCTCTAGATGATGGTTATGTAACTGTTAGAGCTTCCCTATTGAGGGTTTTCACATGAATGGGAACATTGTTTACAATGAAGAAGTTGTGACTGCTAACCAAGAGCTCGATAACATTTAAGTTATGGCTACTAATCTAGAGCCATATACGGAGAAGCCATAGATGTTGATAAAGAACCTTGAAATGGAGAAGTTCTAACTTCTAAGCAAGATCCCTCTAATTGAGAAGTTGTGGCTACAGAGCAAGAGCCCTTACCATTTCCTAAAACCGAAGAACATGTGGAAGCTTCACTTCAAAAGGGATGTGATGCATTAAACATTGACGACCTCATTAATGTTGTTGACTCTTTGAGTCGTGCATTGAAAATTAGGTTTATTATGTGGAAGACCCCAGTGGCTTCAACAACCATAGTTACTATAATGCTCAACCAATTTTCTGTATACCAAATCTGCAAGTTATTTTTTCATTGGAAACTCCTCTTCTCATGGGTTACCTCGCCATTGGATCAAGATAAAGGGATGTTGCTCTCAACATAAAATTATTGATCAGAAATGGGGTCAAGGATTCTTCCCTCCTCAAAAGTGATGTAATCACTCTTGATCCCTTGAGTTTTTCAGCCTTCGTGAGGTCGATCTCACGGGGTACCCTCTGTATATAGGTGATTTTTTTTACTTTGTTTCTACACTTGTAGCCATAATTCAAGATTGGATAAGAATCCATTTTGTCTTAATGCAACTCCTACATGGGGGTAGGCAGCTTCACGAAGGTCATTTGCTTAAAAATGATAGCATAGCCAAGGTTGCCTTAATCTTCCTAGCTTCACAATTGAATGAAGGAGCCAAGGGCTCGGGTGCACCCTCTTCCTCTTAGTCATGATCCTTTAAGGATACTTTAAATCCAGGGCTCTCCCAAATGACTCGAAAAAATATCTTAGGGCCAGCCTTCATTGTTGAACAAGCAAAAGATATTCCAAGTCTAGAGGTGGAAGACTTCTAATCCACTCTTTCTTGAATGGCATACAAGAAGAATGCCATCATTTTCTGCTTTAATGGGCTCTGATCATCTACATCTATGCTCTGATAATGGTTACATCAAACTTGGTCCCCATATATGGATTTATATTTTTGTTCAAAGGGTTTCTTTGTGGTTTATTTCATAAATCAAGAGGATTGACAAAGGGTTTTTGATCAAGGGCACTGGTTTTGGGGCATCTCTAGACTCTCCTTTTAGCCATGGTTTCCTACCTTCAACCCTCTATCCATGATAACTTTGGCACTCCAGTTTGGGTAAGACTCCCTAATATGCCCATCCATTTGTTAAATCAAGACATCATAGATTTTGTGAGAAATTCTCTCAGTTGTTTTATTAAGATGGATACATATATGCTTGGGAGAGGTATTGTAACCTTTGCACACATCTTTGTTAAAGTAAATCCCAGCAAAGAGATTCTTGATAGAATTGTCATTAATTGGAATGGTCTATCTTTTTGTAGATGGCGGACTACGGAATGACAACTTTCCATTGTAAGTCCTGTCAACAATTAGGTCATCTCTAGAATGCTTGCCCTTTTGTTCAAGTGCAATCTCACCTACCTGATGCCAAGAGAAATAATTAAGGTTAGAAAGACCTAAAATATCCAAAAGGGTCGAAGAATTCCCCAACTCAAAAGTAAGTCAACGTCCAACATCAAAAAGATTTTGCAACCAAATCTTGTCCTTCGACCTCAGATCGATCTCATATACCACCATCTCATTCCTTAGAATTTATCTTCATCCCTCTTATCCCTTCTCCCCCCCCTCCCCCAACTTCCTCTATCGTCATCTCCCCACTCCCATCGAAACCCCTTGAATGGTGAAGATAGAGACACACCCATGTTCGTGGTCTTGTCCACAAATGGGCACAAATGCCTTCATGAATTAGATCAGTCAAATAATGATAAGAAAGCAGTCGCTTTTGCAAACTCCACAAAAATGACATTAACTCATGGAAATGCAACCAGTGATTCCATATATACTTTTCTAGACTTCATCACACGATGGATTGATGTTTGTAAGAAAAAAGAAACAAAGATCCTCATAAAACCCCACGATCATTTATGGCCTCAAAGACCATAATCTTAGTACATGTATTTTGTATTTTCACTTTTAGTTAGTTTGTCTTTATCTTTGGATTTGGTTGGTTTCTTAGAGGCTAACCAATATAAAATTTTCATCTTTTCACATAATCTTTTATTAAAAAGGTAATGCAATTTTTACTTGATACAAAAAAAACTAGCACAACCATAATGGTTGGTAAATATTGATATGCATTAATGCATAACAAACATCAAAACACTTCATAATATGTCTGAGGTTGTTAAAATTTTAAAAATCCTAAAAACTAACTATATTATTTTTACTATTTATTAAAATAATTAATCAATGATTTAAAGTTTGGATATAAGTTAAATATATAATTAATCAATAGTATAAGTTAAACATGTATACATTTAAAAAATATGGAACAAGATTTTTAAACATAGAGATTTATCTCCACTTTAGTATAGAGATTGTTAATTTGTAAATAGGTATTTTACAATACCATGGCTTATCAATACCACATGTCCAAAAAACCATAATTCACTTCATATGTCATTTGTTTATATGACATTTTTTTAATTACCCAATTTAATTAAAAAGCATAACCATTTTGAATATAAATTATAATTTCTGATTTTCTTATTTTAAAAAAATATTCTAAAATATTCTTTGAAATTAAATCCTTACTATTACCAAATTAAAATGCAAAAAATATTATTCCAAAATAAATATATCTATGTATAATTAATTAATGAGAATGGAATAACATACCTATCCATCCGAGTAATATAATTTAATTGAAAATTTTTATTATTCAACCAAGAAAACCAAAGTAAAACCGACTTTTATACATATGATGAGATTGGTTACAAACAATCCTTCTGAGTGGAATAAATTATATTTTTATGGCATTCAACCACACTGCTGAGGAGTTGGAAACTGGAAATTTGACAGAGTTGACTCTAACTCTGATATATTGACCATTCAAACTACAATTGTAAATTGGAAATTTGACAATATTCCACTCTAAACTTGACCATGAACTGTGTGGTAGCGTTAGCCTTGGAATTCAATACGTACAGCGTCGTTGCCTTTCCCTTCGCGTATCTACAGAATAAACAAAGTCAGAAAGTTAAGTACAGAATAATCAAAATCGCAAAGTTAACAGAATCAGCGTTTTCGTCTCAGAAAATGAACAGAATCACAAAGTTAACAGAATCAGCGTTTGCCTCTCTGCAGAGTAAACAAAACGAGTTACAAAGGTATTTATGGGTATCTAATTACTAATATTTTGCACCTGTTGCCGCACTCCTATGGCTTTTCCTGCTATGGACGCTGCCTTGAATATCTCACTTTCGTTACCGTCCTCTGCCCATTTATTGCAATTTTTTATAAGTGCTTTGTCCAGCACCTCCTCTTCAAGGCAACGAGAAATAATGTTGGCCAATAAGCATCTTAAATTACGTATTGCATCTTCTGGATTAGGATTGGGAAAGGTAACTTTCCAGATTTTATATAAACTAATTTTTGCAGCAACTGCCTTCAAATCCATGGAGTCGCGCAGCGTATCCGCGCAACGATTTCTGCCCGCGTCTGCTTCTTCATCACACAGCTGCGTCATGTTGTCAATAAGTGGTTCTCTGATCTTCTGATTCAATAGGTTATTTGACCTTGCCTCCTCCTCTGTATTGTGTAGTCTGTTTGATGCTTTCTCCTCGTCCAATCGGCTGCGCTTCGAATTTTCAGAAGACTGCATCTTACGATGCTTCTTCCAAACGTTTTGAAGAGTGTTGAATTCGTTGTCCGCTGCCTCCCTCGCTAATTTGGTTTCGGGATCTGAAAGGTCAACCATATCCATGAAACAGGATGCTTGAAGGTAAGCTTCTATACAAACATTAACCACATCAGAATTAACTCCATTGTAAAAGTAGACGATCAAATGAATCAATGACACTGCTCTCATCTTCCACGAATTTTTACCAACTGCCTTGAATTGCTCTTCTTCTTCAAGTGAAGTGGGAGCTTCACCTTCTGGGGTCCCTGTTTTGTGTTCTATTAAACAGATCAATTCTTTACAACTACTTTTCCCATTTTCAATGCCCTTTTTCAAATTATTCTCTGTATTGTCGAAGGCGGATTTATTTGCTCTCCACAGGCTGTCGGCTTTTTCTCCTGGCATTCGTATGGTCTCCAGAGCTTTTTCGTATTTTGAAAATTGATCAGATATATTGTTCTTTCTCATTATGATCGGTCGGATGATTCCAAATACATACTGAGAGAGAAACCAACAGACCTTGCTAGGGAAGACCACGAGTTTCTGCACCCATTGCAACATGGTGAGTAACAAGGACAGAAACAATCGGCGTCTACGGAGATCCTGTTTCTGCTGAACAACTGTCCTTGTCCAGAAATCTTCCAAGTACAAGAAGCACCCCAAATCTCTGGGAAAATAGAGAACAGCAGTGAACCATCTGAATACCACGACCATGCTTCCCATTACCACGAAGGCACACTGAGTCGCAAAAACTGTTTTTTCGAATTGAGAAGGTCGAAGTGGAAAGTATTTCCATTTAACTAGTAATAAGACATCGCAGACTGTGACGACTACTCCAGCGAAAGCACTGAATACTGATCTGGCCATGATGTAGTCAGGCTGGGAGGCACGAGCCACAATCCAAGATTTGAGGACATGATCTGCAACGTTGTTGCACAATCTGTTTTCAGCAGAATTAGAACAACAACAAGAGAGGACTGAGGGAACCTTTTGAGACATCATGTTTCGGATGGTTTTACCTGCTATGACCGCGCAACTCAAGAGCACAACCAACAATATCATGGATAACGATAGGGCAAAGTAAGACGGTATCAACCATACTATATAAGGCCCGCACTGGCATTCATGTATTGATGCAATGAGATGGCGACCAGTAAATGTTACAAGGAAGTAAGCCTCGTACGCCATATGAGCTATTACAGTTAATGCCAATGCTCCAAAATCGCCCCATACACTTCTCAAGCCCCGACTCACAATTCCAGGGAGCAAATATGCAATGAATACACAAATCATAACTCTCCTGATGTCGGCAAGGAGCCGATCCCACACCAAAACAGTCCATTGGACTTCTTTCAATACATGGGGGCTTGAATTTCTAGTGACCTGCAAAATGAGAAATTGGATAGTGAGAGCGCTAAGAACGAGAGCTTGTCCCGGAATCCAAGTAGCCTTCCTTCCAAAGGCCTTCCACACATCCACTAAGACCAAGGTGACTAATATGACGGCACAAACAGACGATGTCAGCTCAAGCAGATAAGAATAGGGAAACGAGTTTAATTCATTCTCAGCCCCTTCTGTCGTCATCCTCTAATACACAACCTTGCAACGTAATCGCGCCTGCAAATGCCTTCTACCGTTTTGAAGCGCCTTTCAGATCAATTCTGAATATAGAAAGGGACTTTAGGTGTCCACATGAATTCTTTGCAGTAATCCCCCTACCGATTTCCTGAATCGCGCTCTATGCCAAGTAAAGCAATAACTTTACAAATATATAGATAAATAATATGCTATTTTATTTTATAATTTTGATGGGCACATGGAATGGTTGGATCCAGATAACTCTATTTACGTAAACCCAAGTGTCGTCGAGAATTCATTGACCCCATTGTCTGTCTGTAATCTGAAAGGTTGCCGTCCTTTGATTGGTGGGCTCTCAACCCAAGTACTGTCGAGAATTCATTGACCGCATTGTCTGTCTGTATCTGAAAGGTTGCCGTACTTTGATTGGTGGGCTCCCAACCCAAGTACTGTCGAGAATCCATTGACCCCATTGTCTGTCTGTATCTGAAAGCTTGGCGTCCTTTGATTGGTGGGCACCGCCAATGTCACTGGCGGAGTCCGTATGTACCGGAGGCCCATTACCATGACCAGCGGCATTATAATTGACCCGTAGTTTTAATGTAATTTAATCATAATGATGTAATTATTTCAAAATATAATTGATTTATAATGTAATTATTTCAACAACAAAAAAATTAATAATTATTAAATAACAATATAAATAAAATATCCACATACCACCAGCAAGGAAAGAGATAATTTGTCACTAGGTTAGACAGTGATATATACCCAAGCATTAGTTGCTCCATACTAAAATAATATTTCAATAAAATTTATGTTTTTCTAATGTTAAACTTTGGTTTTGCACGAATCTTACCAAAGAAATGTGTTGACTTATTTTCATATTTCAATCAAATTTATGGTTTTCAAATATTCAAATAAATCGTACCAAATAAATAAACAAATGTGTTGACGTATTCCCACAAATAAATAATAAAATAAATGTGTTCACCTATTCCGACAAATAAATAAATGTGTCAACTTATTCGGGGAGTGATACCCACGTGTTCACCTATTCCCACAAATAAATATATGTGTCGATTTAGTCGGGGCAAACAATAAATCCAAGGCTGTTGGGTATTGAATGCCTTCTAACATACAATATTTAATGCAATCTAACAGCTTGACGCGACAGCCTTGGTCGTTCTCCATGTAGCCTAGCCTAATAAGGCACAGGAGTTGCCCAGAAAGTAATGGAAATTCTGGTCATATTTAAAGAAACTCTAGCAAGAATTTTTGTAAATCCAAATTATAATTGTTAAACTTCAAAATTTTAGGTGTCCTAGACGTTTTTGATGGTGTTGAATCCATTTCCACTATCAAAAACACGATTCAAACACTATTTAATGCAATCTAACAGCTTGATGCGACAGCCTTGGTCGTTCTCCATGTAGTCTAATAAGGCAGAGGAGTTGCCCAGAAAGTAATGGAAATTCCGGTCATATTTAGAGAAACTCTGGCAAGAATTTTTGTAAATCCAAATTATAATTGTTAAACTTCAAAATTTTAGGTGTCCTAGACGTTTTTGATGGTGTTGAATCCATTTCCACTATCAAAAACACGATTCAGACACTGCCTCTACAAGATTTTTTGAAATTTTTTATATTCTATTGGGCGTAGAATATAAAGTGACAAGTTGTTCTATTAAGACAATTTCTGATTAAAAGGTCACATATTCGAAATTTGGCTTAACCATCCCTCATTGTGGCTGCTCAAATCACAAGGTAAACATGCTAATCATCTCAAAACTTACATTGCCTAATAAACAAACAAAAAACATAAAATTTATTATTTATACATATCAATCATAGTTCGTTTATACATATCTAAAATTAAAATTTTATTGGAAAATATTAAAATAAAATTATACTAAATATTTAATATTTTAAAATAAAAATGTGTTACACTATAAAATAATAATAAATTTATTTTTAGAATATGAATAAATTAATATATATATAATTAAAATTTTATTTGAAAAAATATTAAAAATAAAATTGTATTCAATATTTGATATTTTAAAATATTAAAATAAAACCTTACCATATATAATGAATAAATTAGTTTAAATTCATTTTAACTATTAATTTATAAAATATTTATTAAAATTAACTAAATTTAAAAAATAAGAAAAATGATTATATAAATATTTGATATATATGGACTAAATATGATGTGTAACACTGCCAACGAAAACAGTGGCATATCATGAACAATAAGTTGTTAATATTGATAAAAACACTCTAAGGTCTTCTTGTGATCTGTGTTTCTTGGGGGGCTGGGAGTTTCTTTCTTTTTTTGGGTTCTATTTTTCTATTGTCGAATTCTCGCATTTTTTACCTTCCAATTTCCATGTCACTCATCTCAATTTAAGTCTTTGTTGGCATATTTCTTCTCGAGTTTATTATGGATGATGAACTACTTTATTATGGCGAGGATAGCCCTTAAAGTGGGCATGCATACCCATCCCATGATAATTTATTTTTATAAAGGATCGCCCATTGGTTTCACCTCCCATTCACATGATAGTGGAAGTGTCTCACTTTCCTCAGGGCTTATTTAATTTTTCATCAAATCATCCAGATAATGCATAACATTTGGAGGCTATAGGCCTGATTCCTTCTACTAAGCATGCTTCGTCTCTGGATACAGCAAACCTAATCACAATAAGCATCATGTGACAGCCTATAAGGCAACGAAATTCAAATATTTAAATGGTAATAGAGGATGATATTCCCCTTTGATACATTCTACAACTTATGTATAGGGATCTAATTCGTCGGTTTGCTAGGAAGGTGGTTAAACCTTCTTCTCTACCACATTGGATCGATTCCAATTGGGTTCTTATTATCAGTCTTTTCTGCAATTCCACATATTTCATAAAGAATAATTATGTGGTATCCTCAATAAAGTAAATGAAGTGAGGACTCTCCTATCGTCCGACTATTGGAAATAATACTGAGAGGGGGGATGAATCAGTATTATCACATCAATAAAACTTTTTCATTTCCATATTCAGATTCATATATGCTACTTCCACAACTTCTTATGATTCAGTTAGTTGATCCTTAATGAGTGCATTAGAACATTATCAACCATATTAACAGTAAACATGTGCAGTAAAATAGAACAGATCATCACACATAAGCCACACACATGAACACCATGATATAAGGTGGAAACCCAATGTGGGAGAAAACCACCTGCTGCAAGTCGTCTCAATCTTCTTCTTAATAAGAAAATCCTTTTACAATTGTACTGGTGCAGTCCTTTACCAGTACGCAGGTTGCAACCTGCAGAGAGCTACAACCCTCTCCTCTCGTTTTCCAGCTTCTCCTGGAAGGGAGCTACAACCCCCTTAGCTCTTGCACTAGCCAAGACACTAGTATGTAGGTGTTGGCCTACAGAAGGCTACAACCTTCTCTTTCTTCTAGGGACCACGTTTCATGAATTTTTAGACTGGATCCATGAACATCAATCAATCATCAAGAATTTCTGCATCAAACAATCTCCTTTTCACCAATTAGCACTGAATCAAGTAGACACTTCTCTGACAGCTGTATCCAAATCATAGTAACTGTAACCACACACCAAATCTAAACCCAGAACAAAAATACTATCATTCAAGCTTAAAGATTAAGACCCATCAATAGAAATTATTCTTCTCCTTGCGCTTAGGTTCCTTCTTTATTCAGATCCAGATCTGCACCATAACCCAATCACAGTATTCCAGATCTAGCACTTTATCAGATATTCAATAACAATTCAGATGATTCTTTGCCAAATGATCTCCTTCCCCTTTTATAGTCTTAGGCCTTTCACAATACCACGGTCCAAAACCATAATAACACAATACCATGAACCCAATACTTGGGATCAACACTTTTGGATGCAATACCACGGACCAAAACCATAGGATAAAAAACTGTAGGACCAATACCATGAACCAACCATGAAAGTGCGTGAACTTTTCTCCACATGAAATAAACTTTTTCTCCACATAAAAGTGCGTGAAATTTTCTCCACATGAAATAAACTTTTTCTCCACATAAAAGTGCGTGAACTTTTTTTTTTCTACATGAAATAAACTTTTCTCCGCATAAAAGTGTGTGAAATTTTTCTCCACATGAAATAAACTTTTCTCCACATAAAAGTGCGTGAACGTTTCTCCACATGAAATAAACTTTTCTCTGCATAGAAGTCCATGAACTTTTTTCACATGAAATAAACTTTTCTCTACATAAAAGTGCGTGAACTTTTCTCCACATGAAATAAACTTTTCTCTACATAAAAGTGCGTGAACTTTTCTGCACTATAATTTATCATCTGAGATGAGTGGGTTGCCATCAAGTACAACATATTTACCATAATGCCAACAATGATAATATAAATACATTGGTGAACTCTATGGTCATATGATAAATAAGTATAACATTATTAAGCTCACCAATTGCCTGTACTAAAGATCTATCTAATTGAATGATTTTGCAATCAATATTTTCCCATTTAGAATTGATTTTCTTTACAATAGTTAGAGGCATGACATTTGCAGATGCATCAGAATCAAATAGGAAATTATGCACATTATAATTAAAAATCTCAAAAGTTAAAAAAAAGGGGGCAAGTGGACCTAGAATTTACGTTAGTTGAATTAACAACCAATTCGAGAATGGTTGGAGACTTACTAGATGAGGTTTCAGAAGAAGAAACTGTTCTACCTAACGAAGGCTGAGATGCAAGTGATTGGATGATCAATTCATGTTTCCCCGCTGTCTGAGCTAGTTCAAATATGGACATATTTTCACAAGCCTTCTTCATATCTTCAATAATATTGTAATCAATATTTTCATCCTCATCAGGGTTTACTGAAGTAGTAGGGGGTGTGAATGTTTTTGATACCTCAAGGGTGACAAACTTGTTCTTATGATTTTCGGAATCATTCTTTTGTGATTTCCTACTCCCAGATTTATATTGAGTGCCTTGAGCAAGAATACTAGGAGGTAAGATCTTTCTTAACAATTACTTTCTCACATCTTACTCAGGCACTATTCCTTTTCTACTCAACCTATATTTCTTAGCAGGTTGTTGAGGAGGAGAATCATCCACTAGGGGCTTACCAACACCTTCTCGATCATTGTTGAATATAATATGAAGAGTGAAAATTAAATCACCAACTTGATTTTTCCTATGTCGAGGAAGGTTCATCACTCTCTTGTGTCTGCTCCAAGTGCTCTTCTTCTGAAAATTTTTATATGACATTTGCAACCAAAAAATTCATGTTGTGTTTCCATTGAGGATATGTTTTCTCTTAATGAGCCTCTTGATGAAAGGAACAATAGTTATCCATGTCCAAGTTCTCAAAATTGAATACAACATTAGAGGTTTATGCCAACTTAATTGGTTTATTGAAATTATTCTTAAGAAATGACTTAAAAGACCTATTACTATTAGAATCCTCACTTGACATTCTATTGTGTTTTGATACTTTGGTGGTGAGAAAATTCAAGGATTTAGTCAAGTTGTCCATGTTAAATAGATCTTTCTCTTTAGCTTTGGCGGCAAATGCTTGGGTCTTTTTACTTGTGTGTTTGGAGTCTTTTGAATCTCCTTGATCAACAATAACCCCACTAGACCTCAATTCCTTTTCAAAGACAATTGCTTCTACAAAGTTAAGAGCCAAAGTATATTTTGCAGCACACATGAAAAAAATAGAAATGTTAGTAGGCAAGGCAACATTATAATAATTTTTAATAATAGAATCATGTAGTTGTACATCAGTGAGGAATTTATTCAAAATATGTGTAAATATTTTATTGAAATATTTAACCTTTTATTTATATTCCATCTTAATATTTCTGTGTTCTTTAAGTAAAATGGATAGAGTCTTATTATCAACAAACTTTTCCAAGAACAACTTTTTGAGCTCTCTCCAATTATGGATTGAATTAGGCGGAAGGCTATGGTACCAAACTGATGCTCTATCTTCTAGAGTGTACAAAAATAACCTACAGGTGACATCGTCAAAATGTACCTCTAACATCTGTAGATGCAAGTATAAGTCATCAATTTGGTCTCCAACCTTCGCTTTCTTATCAGGATCATACATTGTAAGCAATTTTTTTTTAGTGTTTGGGTAAGTGATGAAGATTTCCCGGAAGAGCGAGGGGCACTTGGGCCATCCAATCCAATTGTTAATTAGTCATGTCTTTGTTTTCATCCTCCTCCTCACTCTCTGAATATGAAGAGTCTTCTCCCTCACTATTGTGGAGAGATAAAAAGGTGTCTTTGGAACCCCTAACTACCTTCACATTAATTATCAACCCAGGGACGACTTTTTATTTCAAGAGTGTACTCAGTCTGAGGCGGCTATTTACTCAAGAGTAATGTTTTGTAGTATAGTGCTTAAAACCCAAAAGTAAATGAATGCTTGAAAAAGAAATCTAATTGAAACACCAAGAAACTGAAATGTTTTAAACCAAATCATCCATTAAAACAACCATCAATCGGGGATATAGTAGCAATAACTCATTCCTCTAGAAATTGATGGAATAAAGTATGGACCATGGATCTGGGAGCATGGTAGCGTCTGTTGAGGCTCACGACAGCCTTGGACCTTCTCTCACACCAAAGCAATAAACGCAAGTAAAAGGAATGGAAAAAAGCAGAATGAAACGAAATGGACAGCAGTAAATGAAACAACAATTAAAAGAACTACATCTCGCGGGTTAAAACCAACTTACTCACATTATGCAATAAAATAACAATCTTCAAAAGCAATTTCAATGAACTTTACTTTATGAGGCGATATTCACAAATGAATTATGGAACAACATTTATCATATATACACAACACACTTAATATAGCAATCTGAGAATATTGGATGATATAACTATGTTTCTAAACAAAATGACGCTACTCTCAAATCCCACAAATATTGTTTCACATAAATCCAATGACAATAACATTCATACCAGCACCCTGTTACAGAAATGGCTGAATAAAGATGCAATTCGACCCTGTGTGAATTCAATTATACAGTGCAGAGTTCTTACATGGAGAAATCATTCATTCATTGATCATAACGGAGCATAGCGTATCATATAAAGAATGTTTCAGATTGCTACGTAATAAAGGTAAACAATCCACACACAAATCACCGTATAATGATACAAAAGCAATTGTAAAAATATAATGCACAACAGCAGCAACGTACTCCACCAGAGGCTGGGCCCTTAGCCGCCAGCGGACGCTGCTGGATTACTTCAGAAGGACAAGAGTGAACAGCAACGCCCAAATTATTTATTAATCAGTCAATTGTGGAATCATTACAACAGAAAAAGCTTAAGAATTACAGCATGAATAATCCACCTTCGTTGTCCATCATTTCTCATTCCCCAAATCCATCATCACGTCTCCCTCCAATCCCCCCTTTTCATCTCTGATCTCTGTTTTCATTTAAATAGAGAGAGATCAGAGAGAAGTTACAATAAGGATAAGTACAACATAATTCCTATTACAAAATTGGTTTGCCTCTAACCATTTGATCAACAAGAACAAGGTGAATTTGGCTTTGCAGCTGAGATTTGGAGGACGGCCGCAACTGCAAATCAGAGAAAATCGTGCTCAAAGAACCCTGTGTTTCTCTTAGTACAGGCCGAATTTGGGCCAACCGTTCTTTCTCTAAGTTAATTGGGCCCGTTCTGGACAAAACCCATGTTCCGGATTTCTCAAATTCGTCTTCATTTGCTCATAATCTCAACCGCAAAACTATCACTCCTTAAACCAGCGAATTTCTGAGTTGGCAGATTTAAAAATCAAATCTTCAATCTGGAAGTTACTTTGGAGGCTAAGAATGGTAAATAATGTTATAACCAACTTATTAGAACTATCATTGATAAAATAATGCATAATAATCAATTTATTAGAAATAAAAGAGAATAAATAATATTCATCCATGAGAGCATAAATCATTTATAAAATGGATTTAAATGATAAATTATAATAAATGACATGATGAAGAATGGTGGAAATGGGTGGAATAAACGTTCACAAGTGACAATAATAATGGCATATTAACGACCCAACATACCCCCACACTCAATATGTTGCATGTCCTCATGCAACGAAAACTGAATATATTGCATGTACTTATGCAACCCAGAGACAGAAACCATGTGTTAACCAAGCAAATATGTTCATCTCAGCTCATGAAATGGATAGAACAAATGAATCATTCCTTAATTAATGAATATTCACTTTTAGTAATCTTGATGAAGGCATAACAATTTTTACATTGACATTCAATTATATGTATGAAGTTGCAACAAAATATGATATAAGTAACAACAAACTTCATTAACCATTTTCCCAAAAACTACAAACCAGATTTTGTTGAAATGTTGCAAGTAGATTTGTAATATATGAAGGCTTCTATGATCCAAAAATCAGATCGTTTTGATGCATGGATCATGAGATATAAACAAAATGGTTGTAGGTGAGAGTACATGATTTCCGAAATTTTATGAACCAATTTAACTTGAAATGATCTAGGTTTGTATATTTTAATAGTATGTCTGTGTTTCCTAGAGATCACAAGAATTGAGTTCATAGTTTTTTTAAAAATATTATTGAAATTGTATGCCTTAAATGAGAAAGAAAATAGAAAACATCCATCATGCTTAGCAATTCCTCCCCCTCTTTGAAAAATTAGCATGCCCTCATGCGATGCTAGAAAACAAATAGAGGTGGTAGCTACTATCTGTTGAATTCTATGCTTGGTGTAAAACAACGTGGAATAAGGGAGGTGTTGAGAGTGAATAAGAATAGCAATGGATGATAAAGAATATGAATGACGTGGTCATAAGAAAGAAATGAATAAAATGAACACTCCCCCACACTCAAAAATGACATGCTGCTGAAAAAGGGGAAGTGGTAAAGTTGTGGAATAAAGGATGACAAATAATGCTCAAAATGGATTTTCATTAAATTCTCCTAAATTCATAATAAATTAGAAAACTATGCGATTTTACCTCAAGTTTTACGTCCAAAAAATGTGGAATGACATATATGGACTGGCAGTTTTTGAAGCTAATGTAGACAGAGTTGGTGCTGAAAGTGATGCAAAAGGTGGAATCCAGGGAAGCACATCATGTCTGAAGAATTGTTCACGTTCGCGAGCCTCTATTGTGAAGTGTAATAGTGTGGTCATGCTACGTATAGAATTCTACCCATACTTGTTGTTCTCTTGTAAATAAAGCACTATTTTGCATACAATGTTCTTGAATCCATAGTGTTAGTGATCCAGGTGGATATTGGTGGCCACCTGCTAAGTCCAACTGGACCCCCACCATTGTCTTTCTTAGCATTTTTAGTTTCCTTAATTGTAGCACAACTTACTATTTTTAGCTGTTTTTCGGGTCCTGAACCTTCGGAGCCGTTTTGAGGCCCTAAACGACGTTTTTTGGGGAATCCGGGGGCAACATGCGTCCATGCGATGGACCGGTGTTGCCCGTTCCAACAATGATAGTGTTCAAATAGATCTTTCTAATGAGCTATTGTACGCGTCAAACGGAGATCATATGCTAAAGTTACGACCCCGGGAAGTTGATGTACCAACTTACCCCCAAATGGGGCCCACAGTTTGGCGTTTCATCTCCTAGGGTTAGGTTTTGGAATGTTAAAGGTTTTCATTGTTTCTCAACAATAAATAGGCCTTCGAGCCTCATTGTAACGGAAGTTCGGAACAGTTCAGAGACATGTAACCGCACATCTCTTCTCAGAGATAAGCTACCATCGTCCTAGCTGGTTTATTTCCAATTCTGGTTGTAAGCATATTTCGGTATTTTCCATTAATGAAATGAAGTGTTATTTCCGCTGCATCTCTTTAATTATGGTTATCGCATCTCTGTATTTATGGTTATCTCTGTAATCTATTGCGTTCCTATTTAAATCCGGATCAGTGGTATCAGAGCGGTCTGCTTTTTCTCGGTTTTTTCTTTGCATGTCCCCGACGAGGTCAGGATATAAGGAGTTAGGGCTTGAACTGGTCGAACCTTTGCAAGACCAGCCTCGAAAATCCCGACGGCCTCCAATGGCGGATGAGAAGAAAGACGAGGGTGCAGGAGATCCTATCAAAATGTTGCTCGAAGAAGCCCCTCGAGCGACAACAGAACGCGATAATGGACAGCTTTGCGCAAATCCTTCAGCGGCTACCCAGAAGCGGCGCATCGGCTTCCAGCAGCTTCTCTGGAAACGCCACACCCTTTAAGGTACAAGTTAATTTTGAAATCCCCATATTCGAGGGTCAGATAGACGCAGATGCCGTAGATAAATGGTTAAATCTGCTAGGGGGTTATTTTTCTGTTCATGAATTTTCGAGTCGGGAAAAGATTGTTTTTGCTCTTCTCAAAGCAGCCCCCCACGTCAAGGACTGGTGGGAAACCTACTGCGAGCAGAAGGATGAAAGTACTGGCTCACTATTTTCAGCCGCACCCACCTGGGACTCGTTCCGGGCTACCATCAAGGAGCAGTACTACCCTGTCGGGAGCTATGAGGATGAATACATAAAGTGGACCATGCTGCGGCAGGGAAGGGACCAAGACGTGCCGGAGTTCACCAATCTTTTCAATACCCTTCGCACAAAGTTGGGTATCAAGGATTCAGAGCAACATTTGATACTCAAATACCGTGGCTGCCTGCACAAGTACATCCAGGAAGAAATACAATTCCTAAACATCCCCTCGCTCGGCGCAGCATACCGGTATGCCGTCAAGGCCGAACAGAAGTTGAAACAAAAGAAGCGAGATTTTGGATCTGCGAATCCAAAGCAGAGGAAAGGTGCCCCTAAACCACAAAACAAAGGACAAAGCCAAGGTGGGACAGCCCAAGACAACCAGCCGAAGCTGCAAGCAAAGAACAGCGCCGCGAAGCCGAGAAAGGACACTGGAAAATGGTGCGAGTTCCATAAGAGCTCCACTGACAACACAAGTGAGTGTCGGGCCAAGCAGTCACTGGTGGCTGAGCTAAAGGTTTCAGAATCAGATGCATGTTCCGACTCTGAGTCAGAACCTGATAAGGGGTATGAAAAGGGAAGCAGATCATTGATGCGGACCCCAGCGCCACTGTTGCCACCGCAAAGATCCAGAAAAATGAACCCGAAAATCCAGAGGAGGAGGAGCGTCTCTTCCACTCCCAGATGTGGGTAAAGGGCTCCCCGATACATTTCATTGTTGATAGCGGGAGTCAAAAGAACCTCATTTCGGCCGAGGTCGTGAAGCGGTTGGGATTACCGACCACAGCACATCCACAACCATACACCATTGGGTGGCTTCACCAAGGACGAGATCTTCGCGTGCGCCAGCAGTGCCGCCTTCCGTACA
>APFE030559239.1:137929-148451 GCA_000404065.3 Pinus taeda
GTTATCTTTCAAAAAAGAGAGAGAGAGAGAGAGAGAGAGAGAGAGAGAGAGAGAGAGAGAGAGAAAACAGAGAAAAGAAGGAAGAGAAAATTGACTTTTAATGTGCATTGAAGGTTACAGGTGGGCCACAGGAAGCAAGAGAAGATGCCACAAAGCCTATGTCACCTCCTCCTCCACACTCTTCTCCATCATTTCTGACCTTTCTTCCACCTCACTTTGTTTTTTTCTGAAGACTGTGTATCCTATAGGAGGCCCTGTGTGTTCTACATGAGGCTCCTATAGAAATCATAGAAAGCCAGAAATGGTCTCAAAAAGCAGTTTGAGGGGCTGAGAGATTTCATGAAGAGCATGTAGGCCTTCCTATAGCTATCCACCCTCCTGGCCATCCATCCCACACCTGCAATACTTCATCATCATCGATTTCTTTCCTTCTTGTAAAAAAACACAGAAACCAGTTTTTTAGAAAATAAAATAAAATAGAAGGAACAACACCTCCAAATCTCACTTACGGCTTACCAAGTACCTCTCTGTCTTCATCAGCGTCTCCAGTGTCAACCTCATAGCTCCCAGCACAAAATTAAGCTAAAAAATTTAAAGGGAAAAGCAGCTACAAGAGCTCCTATAGGAATTCCTATAGCAGTTGATCCCCTTAAAATCAAGCCACAACAACAAAATAGGTGCAACAATAGGATTGAAGGGGACACTTGAAGCCAGATCCAACCAGAGGATACCTACCCAAAGCACACAAGCCACACATTAGGGAGTAGAAAGCATACAACAGAAGAGATACAGACATGCAACAACTGAAATACGAGCATGCAGCAGCAAAGGAACCAAAATGCACCACAACACGAACATTCGACTTGCAAGTAAGTGTCTAACCCTCTCCTATGTTGCATCTTTGTAACTCAAAAATATGCATAAGTGAATGAGATGGTTAGGGTTGAAAGAGAAAAGGTGGCCAGTTAACTGGCCACCCTCATCCAGCTGACTGCGCTCATCCGGAGATGCCACCACACGTGTGCCTAGTCAACTCACATAAAATCCGAAGGACAGGTAGTGGAGGGTATACAAACTCTGATGCAATGATGGGAAGTGATTGCAGGAAGGAGCCATGAGGATTCATGATGACAAAGCAGTGGGGACCAACGGTCCAAATATGGCAACATACCTTTTTTCCAGCTCACCCCATAATTGGAAATATCTCAAAGAAGACATAAGTACTCCTCCTTGAAACTCCTTCACCACCTCTTTTTCCATTTCATCTTCGTCCACTTAGCTGCAGCAAGCTCTATACCACCTCCATAGCCTCGAAACCATCGTTCTCTATCGTTTTCAACAATCCTTCTGCTATCGGCATTCTACAGGAGCGGTAATAGGTTCTACAGGAACACCTACAGCCAGTTCTACAGGAGGGGCAGTAAACAGTTTTTAAGTAGAAAACACGGGATTTTTGCTTGATTTATGGCTTGAGGAGGTAGGTTCTGTGCATACAGCACCGTCGCTTCCAAGTTTGTTATGAACTACTGGGTTGATAAAAGTAAAGTAGGAAGCCCAGGAGTTGCAGCATTATTGTTGCAATACTGGTGCTCACCACTTTTTGGTGCCATTGCCGGGGATCGAACTCGGGTCACCCGCATGACAGGTGAGAATATGATGAGCCCCATAAATGGGTAATTATATGGGCTCATTTTTCCTCCTAACTTAGCTTAATCCAGCATTCTCATTAGTTTATTGCATGTTTTTTATTATATTTATGCTAATAGAGTGAATTGGGTTGATCATTATGCCATGGAGTTTAATGTGTGTTTAATGCAGATTTTTGGTCAATTTTGGAGACAAAGCCAAAGATTTAATGCACATTTGGCAGAAAATATTCGAAGAAGAAAAGGGAGAGTTTTTATAGGAGGTTATCCCCCTCATTTATGACTCCCCATTTCAAATTCTCCATCATGCAGCTCGGAGCAAAAGCAGCCACATCAATGCACCAAAGAGGCAGCCGAGCAAGTCGAGGATAATTGTTGTTTATCTCAAGTTTTGGGAGCCAAGCCTCCATGATTTTAAGGAAGTTGTTGGGAGCTTTAGTTGTATAAGTAGAGAGGCCTAGGGCCTCATTAGGTTGTTGGAAGTTAGTCAAATTTTTGAATTTTTGTTGCAGCTTTTCTCTGCTCAACTTCGAGCTTACTTTTGTTGACAGTTTCATGTAATCCTATTATTATTTTGATAATGAAGATGAGATCTTGTTCGAGCTAGCAATGAGTTACCTTAGAGGGCTTAAGCTCTTGGGTTAGGGCCCAATCCAAGCAGCCAAGCTCCTCTTGTTGTGTATTTATATGCTTTGTTTCAATTTACGAATTAGTTGTTGTTAGATAGATTTCTATCTTAGTTAAGAATAGGTTGCTTTTGGTGATTTAAAAGGTTGTTTCCATTTTAGTTTACTATAGCAGGTTTAATAGTGATAGGAAAAATATACAAAAAGGCCATCAACAGATCCTTGGCCTCCTTTCCTCCCTTTAGGACCATGAACTGAGGCCAAGACCGTCTTGTTGCCACAAAAACATAGATTTGCCTTTTCCATAGGATTTATGGTGTTGCAGTTTGTTAGAAGGTTAATGCTTTGCTGTAGATCTATTTCACCATGCTCATTTCTATCTTTGTAATAAATTTCCTTCCATTCTTTCCTTCCATGTAGCATTTTTCAGGATTTACTTTCCTAGATCGGAATTTAGACTAGCTTGATGCAAAGTTCTGTTTTTTTGATGTAGCTAGTTTCCTTGCTTGCTTAATCTCATGATGTGAGTTTTAGTTCTTCTCACAATAAGTCAGCCAATTAGCCATCACCATTTCTCTTTGATCTATGTTCTATAGGTCACCCAAAGTCCCTCACAAATCTGCCTTAGTTTTCTACACTTTTCTCATGAACTTTCCTTTCTTTCCTTGAACAAGTCCAACCATCTTTCTTTTTCCTGATCCTTCTTGATGAACCATAGACACCTTAACACATCAACCTATCCTTCAGCTACCCTTTCCACCCACTTTCCCACCTTCAAAACCTCCAAAACTGCTCTCGGCATCCTCCTGTAGACCTCCTGTAGATCCCCTGCAGCCTCCTATAGATTTTACTGTAGGTGTCTTTTTGAAGTCTGATTGCAGGAAAAGCCTCCAAAAGGCCACTTGGGACCTCCTAGGACCCATCCACACCTTCCTACACCTCTGTGAACTCCAAATTCACCCTCCATCGCCACCTAATCACTGCCACATTCACAAAGAAATAAATTACATGCATGACAATTTCACCTAAAGAAACATAAAAATCCAAAAAGATGTTTTTTCCTCATTTCCTTCTAGAAATAGCTTGAGTAGATGTTGTTTACTTCCTAGATTAGTAATGGAATTCATTTCATGGTTTTTATCTCTCTTTCTGCAAAAGTAGGATTAGTTGGTTAATTAAGGTTTGCTAAGTTTACCTTACATTTCAGTCTTCTTCTCCTTTCTGCAAGTAGAGTAGCCTCTGTAGAGTAAGCTTTCCTTTCTTTCATCACATATAGAGCTTCTTCTGGAATCCATAGAAGTTGGCTTGAGCTCTTAGTGATCTTGCGCCAGCTGACCAAGTGATAGCCTGTAGTAAGAACTAGTACTTGTGCATACACTATTGCTACTTCCAAGTTTGTTACGAACTACCGGGTTGATATAAGTAAAGTAGGAAGCCAAGGAGTTGCAGCATTATTGCAGCAATATTGGTGCTCACCAATCTGATATCAGTAAGAGGAAAAAGAGAAAAGGAAGTTGTGCTGAGAGGAAAAATAGTTTGTGAGAGCTATGTTCGGTTAAGACCAGATAGCTGGATATACACCTAGTCTCTAAGGAGAGAAAGTATTTCCTTGGGATCAGGGATAACACGAGGGGAAATTTATTGGAACAGTGAATCTCATGGTAGGGAGGAAAACAAAGTGTAGTTCTGTGTGTAGACCAAGTTTGGAAGTAGCATAAACAAATAAGTGATAATTTCTAGGTAAAGTTTAGAATTATGTAGATAAAGAAGATTTTTCTTTTCTGAGTTATTGCATAATTTAATTACTTAGTCTGTTTTATTCTAGAAAGATATCAATAGGATATCTCCCATTTGAAGAATAGCTTTTCTTTTAAAAGTTTCCTAAATTAGAAGATTATATGAACAGAACAAGGAACTACCTTCATTATTAAAATGAAAATTGTAGTAATTATTTAGAGAAGAAGTGAACATCAAATACAAATCGAGGAACAAAAAGTTAGGAACATAAAAGTTTAGTAGTGAATACAGTTAAAGGCAAACAAAGCCATGTATTATAAATTAACAAAGTCAATTGGAAGGAAATTATACACAACCTTCATTCTATAGGAATTTAAGTTTTAAAAGACTCTGTCAAACCATTTTTCCGTAAGGAAGTAAAGCCCCATTTCAAATAGAAGGAAACCTCTTAGGGTATAGAAATTTGATTGTATAAACGCAAGAAACAAAATAATAGAGTCCTCTGTTTCTATTCACATTTACATAGAAATATCAGACGTACAAACCCTAGCTGTCTACATATCCCAGTTATAAGTTTAGACGAAAAAGGGCTAACAATAAGAGCAGCATAGATTTTATGGATTTATCTGACACCCTTAAAGGGTTTCATATGGGTCATTACTTTTAACAAGATCAAACATTGGTATACAACCCTATACAAAACATAATAATGGAAAAGTGAAACTGAGAAAATTATGAGCTATTGCCAGACTCTACGTAGATGGCTATGATGTGCCTTTACCACTCCATAATCTAGGAATATCCAATCCTTCACCACATTATAAACAAAGACGTTTCTAAGCTAAGAAAGAGCTCGACAATTCCATATATATGACTCATTATAATAAATAAACCCTTACTGAAATCCTGTGGATACATATATAAATGGAGCTATCATGAACAATGTTTCAACAAAGAAACAAAGGAGAGAGATATTAACAGTAGCTAGAACCATCAATTTTTATAGGTTCCAATAACTCTACTTGCACGAAACGACAGCCTAAGAAAAGTGCCCAGAATCGCAATATGTGGCCGAACCACTTAAATTTACACAGTTAAAAAGAAACTAAACAGAAGTATCAAAGATTCCATAAGCCGAGAAAACCTTCCTGAAATTGATACCAAAATTCTAAGAAAATCCTAACCCTTTGGCCGCAGATCCTTGCCAAGGAAAAGAGCAGCAGGAGTTAAATACCCAGTGCGTGGAGGGTTCTTTTTCTAGAAAGATGAAGCCAATAAGAGGGTTTCCACCTTGGCATTGTCTGAAAGCTTCGGAACCTAAGGAACTCCCACGAGGACAAGCAAATAACCAGTGATTAGTTGACAAACTCATAAAGAACTGTAGAAATACTAACAGGAGAGTGTAAGGCACAAAAACTGTTGAAGCTTACCATTGAGTAGCAGGATGAGAAAAACCTTGATGCAAATGAATGAAGTTCAGTCTCTGAAGTGTCTATGGCGGGTGATAGACAAGTTCCGAATGTAGCCAGAAACTGTGGGAAGGAGCTAATGATTAAACAAGCCTCTACATCGGGCGAGACAACCAGAGGATCTAGGACCCCGGTCACCAGACTGGTGTAGAGCTGAAGACCAGCGAAGTTCTAGAGGATCAAAATGCTGAACAAGAAGAAAACCACTAGCAAATGAAGCTAAAAACCCTCGAGTATTGTATGACCCATTAAGTTGACAAGAGTCGTTGATGAGGTAGGTAGATCCCAAGGAAAGTGCAGCCGATGAATAACTCAAACCAGATCGGACTGCCACTTGGCCAGGACATCTAGGTCTATTAAATGACATAAATAGTTGGCAAGTTTTCGAGGACTCAAGCCGATAGACAATAACGCCAAATCCAACTTAGTACAAATTTCAATAAATATAAGCCGATTGCAACCATAATGTTAATTGATCATGCGTGTAACAGATCCCTCCATGGATTATGAACCCATGCATAATAAAACTAAGGTTTTGATTGTCAGTCCGTTGTATAACATTAATAATGAATTGTTTTTAGTTTTTGTAATGATAATTCTTAGTGCATTGTAATGTCAAAAACCATCAAAGTTATTACTATGGTAATTGGGGCAATAATAATTTTTTTTTTACTGTAATATGGATGTGTTACATGTCTAGATATTGAATATTTTAATATATTATAAATTAAATAAATTTACATATATAATAATTTAACCTATTTCAAATAAATGATAATTATAATAAAACTAGCATGTACATTAAGGATACACCCTAGTAGAACATAAAAGTTGCATATGCCATTGTTTTCAGCACTTATGGATACCATTTTTTGTGACTTCTTTTAGGAATTGATGGATATATTTTTTTTATATGTGGTTCACAAGCCTTGAAGGTCATTGATCGCTAAATCCACAGAATATTTGTGCCATAAAGATATACCTGAAGGGATCACTTTTTGTTAGCTTAACCATGGAACCTGACCCCAGAGTGTCGAAAGAATCCAATCTGTAACATCTCAATAGTAAAGGTTCTTTAAATATGGGGAATTGACCAATTGAACTAACCCTTGAGGCTTGGAATTGATTGATATCATTATGAAAATTCACAATATTATTATAATCCTTAAGAGTAAGAAGAAATTAATGAAAGTGATTCTATAACATTCATTTAGATGATGTTAATTATCATGTAACGCTGTAAATTTATTATTTTAATTAGTTTTATTAATGTTAATTATCATGTAAAGGTATTTCAGCAACTCCATCTGTTGCCTCATACGAGGAAGCTAGAATAATTTTAGTAATCCACAGTTCTTTAATACCTGGATGGTAGTAGGGTCATTTTCTACATTAAAATCTTGTTCCTCATGTTCTCTTTTTCTCCATATGAAAGCCATTATATGCTGATGAACCCTGAAACAACAACAAGATATTTATTAGGATCCTTTTCATGCAAAAATATTGACAAATTTTGGGGAAAAACTGTTGAACAAACATTAGATTTGCACCCAACGCACCCCAGAAGAGAAAGCTAGAGCATTGCACCCCTACCTGCAGTGCATGAATTCTAAGGTGCAACGCACTTTTCAACCATCTAGGCCTGCGTTGGTCCTAGGGCGAAATTTTGGAACCCCAGGGCCCTCAAAAACTCAGAAAGCATGCATGAAATCATAAAATGGAACCATTGAAAGAAAGAGAATGGTTTTAGCTCCTACTTGGAAGCGACGATACTCGAAATTGTCCATTGGATTGGTCGCAATCAGTTGCAAAAGATTGAGGGAAAAATTACTAAGAACTCTCACTAATGAAGATAAATGTGAAATGGTAAAGACGAATAGTCATTTTTTGAGTATATATGGTCATATTTTTTATTATTTTATTCATATTTAATGTTTTGACCTAGTCACGATTCATTTTTACTATGAAACAAGCATGTTTAATCCTTTCTGTGTTATTCTAAGTAGGTCGACCACTGTCAATGAATTTTATTGTGCTTTAAACAGGCTATTTTGACCAAAGAGTACACTTTTATCTCTTTTTCGAGCTCTTTAAACCTACAAAAAAGGAACCCCTTGGAGTCCTCTTTCAGCTCTTTTAAGACTTCCAATTTCATCTCTTTTAAGTGTTGGAAATAATACTGAGAGGGGGGGTGAATCAGTATTATCAAGTCAAATATTACTTTTTCAAAATCAAATGATATACGCTACATCAGTTAATTAAACCTGCGTCTATACGCAACTATGCAGAAGGAAACCCGCGTATACAAAGCAAACTTCTAATTTACTTTATCTTTCTGATGATGATTGTTAATCTGTGTTTCAGAATCAAATAACCAGTAACCAGAAATAGTAAAACAGAGCAGAAAGACAATCACACGCAAGAGCACAAGATATAAGGTGGAAACCCAATGTGGGTGAAAACCACCTGCTGCAATTCGTCTCTATCTTCTTTTAAATTAGAAACTTCTTTTACAATGTACTTGTGCAGTCCTTTACCAGTACGCAGGCTACAACCTGCAGAGAGTTACAACCCTCTCTCGTTCTCCAACTTCTTCTGGAAGGGAGCTACAACCCCTTTTAGCTCTTTCACTAGCCAAGATACTAGTATGTAGGTGCTGGCCTACAAAAGGATACAACCTTATCTTTCTTTCAGGGACCACGTTTCATAAATTTTTAGACTCGATCCATGAACATCAATCAATCATCAAGAATTTCTCCATTAATCAATCTCCTTTTCACCAATAGATCTGAATCAAGTAGATACTTCTCTAACAGTTGTACCCAAAACACAGTACCAGAAACTACACACCAAAATATGAACCCAGAACAACAGCAATAAACAGAAGCAGCTAGATCACAACTCAAAATATATACGCTATTTCAATAACTTGCAATGTGCATGCATACGCCTCTGTGTTTGGAACAACCTGTGTATACGTTGTTTTCATTCACTGAACCAACGTGTATACGCGCCTTCGCTTCACTGAACCTGGGTACAGATCTATAAAGGATAATTCGCACTTTCAGATATTCAAACACTAATTAACCCATATTGTCAGTGTTATAGTTCAAGCAAGCGCCACTTATAACAGACCATACAAAGATACTATCATTCAAGCTTAAAGATTATGACCCATCAATAGAACTTATCCTTCTCTTTGCGCTAAGGTTCCTCCTTTATTCAGATGTAGATCTTCACCATAACCCAATCACAGTATTCCAGATCTAGCACTTTATCAGATATTCAATAATAATTCAGATAGTCCTTTGCCACATGATCTCCTTCCTCTTCTATAGAATTGCCTAAAACCATAAAAATTCAATACCATGAATCCAATACATGGGATCAACACTTATGATGAGATACCATGGTCCAAAACCATAGGTTCAAATACCAAGGACTAAATACCACGGACCAAAAATAAGTTCTCCCACATATACGCGCTTTTCCTTGGATGAAAGTGCGTGTATACGCATATGCGCCTTGGGCAAGTCCAACCCGCGTGTATACGTGTCTTCGTCTAGATGAACCTGCTTATATGTCTTTTTCTTCTTTCTGAGTGCCTGAACTGAGATCTGTCACCAAGGTGAGTTGCCATCAAGGACAACACTAGTGCCATATCAAACCTATGCCATAATGCCAACAATATACCCCTTTGGACTTGATGGCAACACCAAGGTCCTCAAGATCATTCTCCCCCTTTGTCATCAAGGGCAAAGGGTTGTGCTCCCGCTGAGTACATGCTGAAATCTCTGCTCTGTTGTGCTGGCCATGCTCACCCTGACTGTAGGAAAAATCTACAAAAGATGTTCTTCAAGAAGAACCATGACATATACATCATAAAAGAGCTTCCTATCATCAAAAGATCAATACATGCATCCATCACCCAAACACGTGGGGATCATCCACCCAACCAAGTGGGGATACATCAAAAAATTACATATGACAACCAAGTACATTACATCTTCATCCCAGACATAGTGGGGAAACCAAAATAGACCATTACATGACCTTGACAGCATAACAGAGATACATGACATAGAGACGAAATATGTAGAGCAAGACTTATGAATGTCACAAATAACTGATAGCAGTAGCATCTGTTAATCACCACTCAAATCAGCGACCAAGATTTCCTTATGTTCTCCCCCTGCCTTTGTTCCACCAGAGACCAACAACAGCTATGAAATAGAACCAAAATCTTCTAAGATAATGCCAACAACGCGTCATTAGAAGTTTATCTGCTCCCCTTGAACCTGTGCCAGATGGTCTCTTTCAGACCCATATCAGATAATTTTCAACCAGAGCCTGTCCCTTCTGATATCCATCAAACCTCCATATACGCGACTTCCTCTACACAAACCGGCGTATGTACGTGGATCCTCTTCCGGCAACTCGTGTACACCCATTTTTCTCTAAAACAGATAAGTTTAACAACAAGATGATGCATCAGCTACTCCCAGCTTCTGCCTGAGATGTTCAAAAGTTTCCTTGGGCAATGGTTTGGTGAGAATATCTGCAACTTGTTCCTTAGAAGGAACATACTCCAATTTGACCTTTTGTTCCATCACTTGTTCCCGGAGAAAGTGATACTTGATCGGTATGTGCTTTGTCTTTGAATGCATGACTGGGTTCTTTGAAATGCTTATTGCAGTTGTATTATCACATAAGATGGAGATAGCTGGTGTACAAGTGATTTGAAAATCCTGCAAGGCTTGCATCATTCAAAGAAGTTGAGTGCAGCAAGATGCAGCTGCCACATATTCCACTTTAGCTGTAGATAAGGCAATCGAACTCTGTTTCTTGCTAAACCAAGATACTAATATGGAACCCATAAAGAATGCACCACCACTTGTGCTCTTTCTGTCATCCACGCTTCCAGCCCAATCTGCATCTGTATAAGCATGAAGAGCGAGATCTGTATCTCTAGGATACCATAAGCCATAGTTTTGAGTTCCTTGAAGATACTTGAAAATTCTCTTTACTGCCTGAAGATGGGTTT
>APFE030559239.1:153311-173319 GCA_000404065.3 Pinus taeda
AGGGTTTGAAGTTTTGCTCGTTTTACCTGATCATCTCCTTCATAGCTCAGAACAATCTTGTCCCATATTTCTTTTGCGGATTTATACTGCATAACCTTGACAAATTCTGATTGAGATAAAAATCCTAATAGAGTATTGACTGCCTTTGCATTTGTTTCATATTTCTTCTTCTCGGCTAGATCTGTAGGAGTTGTTGATGGAAAAGTATACCCTGTATCTATGATATCCCAGACCTCTGTACCAAGAGATTGAAGATAGGCAGTAACTCTTACCTTCCAATATATGAAGTTTGTCCCATCAAAAATCGGTGGCCTGATTGATGCTCCCCTCTCGTAGTTGCTCATGATGAAAGATCTTCCTTCAAGCGATCAAGCTTCTTCTGAAGGACCTGCTCTGATACCAATTGTTGGAAATAATACTGAGAGGGGGGGTGAATCAGTATCATCAAGTCAAATATTCCTTTTCCAACAATCAAATGATATACCCTACTTCAATTAATTAAACCCGCATATATACGCAACTATGCAAAAGGAAATCCGCGTATACCAAGCAAACTTTTAATTTACTTTATTTTTTTTATGATGATTGTTAATCCATGTTTCAGAATCAAATAACCAGTAACCAGAACATTAAAACAGAGCAGAAAGACAATCACACACAAGAACACAAGATATAAGGTGGAAACCCAATGTGGGTGAAAACCACCTACTGCAATTCGTCTCTATCTTCTTTTAAATTAGAAACTTCTTTTACAATGTACTGGTGCAGTGCTTTACCAGTACGCAGGCTGCAACTTGCAGAGAGCTACAACCCTCTCTCGTTCTCCAGCTTCTTTTGGAAGGGAGCTACAACCCCCTTTAGCTCTTGCATTAGCCAAGATACTAGTAAGTAGGTGTTGGCCTACAGAAGGCTACAACCTTCTCTTTCTTCCAGGGACCACGTTTCATAAATTTTCACACTGGATCCATGAACATCAATCAATCATCAAGAATTTCTCTATCAATCAATCTCCTTTTCACCAATAGATCTGAATCAAGTAGATACTTCTCTAACAGCTGTACCCAAAACACAGTACCAGAAACTACACACCAAAATCTAAACCTAGAACAGCAGCAATAAACAGAAGCAGCTAGATCACAACTCAAAATATATATGCTATTTCAATAACCTGCAATATGTGTGCATACGCCTCTGTGTTTGGAACAACCTACGTATACATTGTTTTCATTCACTGAACCAGCGTGTATACATGCCTTCGCTTCACTGAACCTACATACAGATCTATAAAGGATAATTCGCACTTTCAGATATTCAAACACTAATTAACCCACATTATCAGTGTTATAGATCAAGCAAGCGCCACTTATAACAGACCATACAAAGATATTATCATTCAAGCTTAAAGATTATGACCCATCAATAGAACTTATCCTTCTCTTTGCGTTAAGGTTCCTCCTTTATTCAGATCCAGATCTTCACCATAACCCAATCACAGTATTCCAGATATAGCACTTTATCAGATATTCAATAATAATTCAGATAGTCCTTTGCCACATGATCTCATTCCTCTTTTATAGACTTGCCTAAAACCATAACAATTCAATACCATGAATCCAATACATGGGATCAACACTTATGACGAGATACCATGTTCCAAAACCATAAGTTCAAATACCAAGGACTAAATACCATGGACCAAAAATAAGTTCTCCCACATATACGCGCTTTTCCTTGCATGAAAGTGCGTGTATACGCATACACGCCTTGGGCAAGTCCAACCCGCGTGTATATGCGTCTTCGTCTAGATGAACCTACGTATATGTCTTTTTCTTCTTTCTGAGTGCATGAACTAAGATCTGTCACCAAGGTGAGTTGCCATCAAGGACAACACCAGTGCCATATCAAACCTATGCCATAATGCCAACCACTTCTTGTCCTACTCCTCCTCTGTCTTTGAGTTGACTGCAGCCACGTGTGAGAGGACACCCGGTTTTGTATGTGATGACTGAACAAAGGTGGCCAAGTTAACTAGCCACCTTTTCACTTATAAACCAACTACCTCATCAAATTATGCATCTCAGTGAGTGAGCGGGATACTTACCTGTGGTCTCGATGCCATACTGCAATTGTCGAAGATTAGATCTGTTGTGTTGTTTATTTGTTGCATGGTCATTCTTCTTCCTCTTCTGTTGTCTATTATCTGCTTTCTAGGTCATCTTAGTGAAGACTTGTAGCTAATGATTGATATTTTGTGGGATAGGCTGCTACAGGACCTAACCAACCTACCATTAACCCTCAGATTGCTTCCTGTAGGTTTTCAGGGTATCCTGTAGGAATACAGGGGATCCTATAGAAAACACAGTCTTCGCCTGAATTGAAGAAATGAAGTGAAAAAACAATGGAATTGATGGAGGGATGCATGGTAAGGAGTGGAGGAGATGAATATATGTGAGGCAGGGTTCCCTTTGGATCTTCTCTTTTCTCCTTGATTGTCTTTCTCGCCTACCTGCAAATAACAATTATGTCTTTTTTCTCCTTTTTTTTTTTTTTCTTTTTTGAAAAACACCTAGGCTGCCTCAGAGAGGTTTTCACCTTAGATATTTTCCCTGGGCACCTCAAGGAAGGTTTTCACCCAGGGATCTTCTTATTCTTTTTTCATTTTTTTCATCATTGCATCGCCTCACGAGGTTTTCAACCCAAAGATGGGACTCAAGCGCCTCATGGAGGTTTTCACCTGAATCCTTATTCTTTTTTGTTTTTTTCTTTTTTCGGTGAACTGATGAGGGAGGAGCTAGAACTTTCTCCACCATCATCACCATCTTATTGATATTGTCAATGAACTCTTGTTTTGATAAAGGCCTATTGTACATTTTCAATCGGTGTACATTAACAAGCAATGGAATGGCTTCTTCATCTATAGTTCTGATTTGAATTGAACCATTATCATGGCATCTTTCCACCACATAAGGTCTGAGCCATCTTGTCCTTAGCTTGCCCTTGAAGTCTTTATACCTAGAATCATATAATAATGCCCAATCACCCTCTTGAAATTGCTTCTCCGTAATATGTCTATCATGCCAAATCTTCCTCTGAAGCTGAACTATCTCTGTATATAGGAGGGCCTGCATTTTGAATTCACCCAAGCCATTCAAATGGAACAATATTTCTTTCTGTGCATGTCTGAGATCCAAATCTAGTTGGGCTACCATCCTCAATGTGTTATATTCAAACGCAATGGACATCAAAACCTTTTTCCCATAGACCAGCTCATAGGGCGTAAATCTAGTGGTGGTCTTCCATGTTGTATTATAGGCCCAGGTGGCCTCAACTAGTTTCTCTGCCCAATCCTTCCTACTGTTGCTCACTACCTTGGTTAAGATGCTCTCCAGTGCCCTGTTGGTCACCTCCACTTGCCCATTAGCTTGTGTATTATAAGGAGTGGAGGTCCTATGCTTGATTTTATGATGGCTTAGAAGTTCTTCAATCATGTTGGAGGTAAACTGGTTGCCTTGGTCTATGACTAGCTCCCTAGGATATTCAAATTTGTAGAAGACATTCTCTCTTAGGAACTCAATCACATTCTCTTCTGTTGCTACCTTAATTGCCTTGGTTTCAGCCCACTTAGTCAAATAACCAGTGCACACAATAATGTACTGTTTTTTATTTGAAGGAGGGTTGATGGGCCCAATGAAGTCCATGCTCCACTTGTCAAATGGCTCGAAAGTCACTTGAGGTTGTAGGGGCATTTCATCTCTTGGAGTAGGCTTTCCCATCCTCTGGCACCGATCACACTGACTAATGTACTTATTCACATCCTGATGAAGAGTGGGCCAATAATAGCTCGCTTGTAACACTTTGAATGTTGTCCCCTTTGCTGCAAAGTGACCTCCACAAGGCCCATCATGACAGGTCATAAGGATGTCAAAAACTTCCTCTTCCCTTACACACCTTCTCAAGATTTGATCTGGGAAAAGTTTGAAGAGATTGCCCCCAATCCAGGTGAAGGGGACACTTTTCCTTACTATCTTGCTCTTTTCTTTGGAGGGCAAGTTTGGTGGGAACTGTGCTGATACCAAATAGTTTGCTATATCAGCAAACCATGGGGAGAGAACTGAAATAGCAAACAAATGATCATATGCTAACTGGTCATCCACCATTCCTTCTTCACTTGTAGGAAGATTCACCCGAGATAGGAAGTCTGCAACAACATTTTCCTTACCAAGATTATCAACAATGGTTAGAGAAAATTGTTGTAATAAAAGCAACCACCTTATAATTCTAGCATTCACATCTGGTTTGTTCATTAAATATTCGATTGCAGCATGGTGAGTATGTACAAATGTTTGGTAGCCTGTAATGTAATGCCTAAATTTGTTTAATGAATGCACAATAGCCAAGAGTTCCTTTTTAGTCATAGTACAATGTAGCTCAGCCTTTGACAGGTTCTTACTGATAAAATAGATGGAATAGGGCAATTTCTCCTCTACCTGACCTAAGGTTGCTCCTATGGCTTTGTGTGAGGCATCAGCATGAATATGCAAAGGGAGGGCCCAGTTTGGGCCTCGAAGAATTGGTGGAGTGGTTAACTTGCCCTTTAAAATGTCTAAGGCCTCTTGATAGCTCTTTGACCATATAAAATCAGAATCTTTGGCCAACAACCCAAATAAAGGAGAGACCAACTTGCTGAAGTCCTTTATGAACCTTCGGTAGTATCCATCTAACCCCAAGAAACTCCTAACATCCCTCTCTTTTTGAGGAGGTGGGACTCATTGGATGATTTCTATTTTGTTTGGGTCCACCTATAGTCCTTTCTGAGATATTGAATGACCTAGCACAATCCCTACAGTCATTAAGAATTCACAATTTTCTGGACTGACATATAGGTTCATTTCAATGCATTTGTGCAATACTTTGCCTAGGTTAGTCAGGGCTTCTTGAAAATCACATCCATAAGGTGTAAATTCATCCATATAAATTTCCACCGCATCATGTACTAATTTAGCAAAAATACTCAAGACTGCTCTCTGGAAAGTGGCAAGAGCATTGCATAGGCCAAATGGAAGGACCCTATAGGCAAAAGTACCCTAAGGATAGGTGAATGTGGTCTTATCCTAGTCTTCTGGGCAGATTTGGATTTGGTTGTACCCACTGAATCCATCTAGGAAAGAAAAGAACTTATTCCCTGCCAGACCATCTAGCACTTGATCAATGAAGGGTAGGGGAAAATGACCCTTCTTTGTGGCTTTGTTCAATTCCTTGTAGTCAACACAAATCCTCCACTCACCATTTTTCTTGGGAACTAACACTAAAGGAGAGACCCACTCACTGTCAGAGATAGGGGAAATGAATCCTGCATCTAGCAGTTTTTGCATTTCTTCTTTGAATATATCTTTAAGAGCTAGATTCATCCTCATTTGTGGTTGTCAGACTAGCTTGCAACCTTCTTTGATGTATATGTGGTGAGTAAACACTGAGGGGTGTACTCCCTTCATTTCTTTGTAACTCCAAGTGAAGGCTTCTAGGTTTTCTGTCAACATGTTGCATAACCTTTCCTCTTCAAGAGTAGAAAGAGATGGATTAATTTTCAAAGTTTTCTATGGGCCAAATTCTATGGTTTTGACATGGAGTGCATTGGAATTGGCCAAGCATAAGTCAATTGGATGATTTTTCTAGGTTTCCCTTACTTATTCTTCTAATGGTAATGAACTAGGAGTTGGACTTTGGAGAAGGTGTTCAATTAAGTCATCCTAATCTTGTTTTCCTCCTCCTATGGTTGCTTCCAAAGAATAAAGTTGGGCTGAATAAGCCTCATCTTCTTCCTCCTCCTCCAACCATAAAGGTAAATCATGCTCTAGAGAAGGTTGAGCAAGAGGGTATAGGACTAACTGCTTGGACATATGCCCATTCTTGATGATCATATTTCTAGCTCTGCAGCTAATGTATGCATCAGTTGTGGCCAACCATGGCCTCCCAAGGATGAGAGGGTAACCAGTAAGCTTAGCCTTAGGCTGGAGAACTAGAATATATGCAGGGTAATCCTAGGAGTTAGTGGAGACCATCACATCCTCCACAATTCCCTTAGGGGTGATTGTGGAATAGTCTGCAAGTTACAGAACTATTGTGGTCTTCCTTAAGGACCCTTGGAGGTTGACCTTGAGCATGGTGTCCTTGGTCATCACATTAATGGCAGCCCCCAGATCAATCAAATTGTGTGGGACAATGGTGCCATTGATGTGCACATCTACTCTAGGGCTTCCAAGGTCCAAATATTTTAGACATATTACCTGCCTCAGCATTAAGTTAGACAACTGCCCAATGACATTAATGGTAGGGGCATCCCTTTTTCTTCTTCTTGGATACTTGAAGCATTTCTCCTTAATCAAATTATTGCAAATGGGAACATCTTTCATTGCTTGGAGAAGGGGGATCCTTACACATAGATTTTTCAATTCTCCCAGAAGTTTGAGTTATTCTGGGGTAGGCTGGAGTGGTTAGGCTAATCTCTCAGGAAAGGGTGCATTTACTTTAAGGTTGTTTTCCTCTCTTTCTTCCTCAACCTCCCTATGTCGAGAGGGAGGTTGGTTATCTGGGAGAATTCTCCCAGACCTTAGGTTGATCTCCTAGATTTCTACAACATAAGCTAGGTATGATGTCTCTCCACTATATACCTATTGAGCCTACCTATTATTTGGGTTCGGATTTTGTTGGGTAGGCATTTGGGTTTGCTTGGGGTGAGCAGAGTGTAGGAGTTTTGCTTGGGTAGGTGGTGGAGGCAATAGAGTTGGAGCAATGTTGTATTAGGGCCTCCACCCCTAGTGTGTGGTATTCCACTGAGGTTGTGGTTGAACATAAGGTTGAAATGACTGGCTGGCTGATTGGGAATGATACTGAGATGCATAAGACCAATGAGGGGGTGTAGACCAGGAAGGATGAGCAGCAGGTCCCCAAGAAGGTATATTTGTGGTTTGGTTGGGGTTGTAATATGCATGGGATGATCCTTGCATACCTGATGGTATGGTCTAGGCCCAGGAGGTCTCCTTTGGTTGATGTAGCAAAGCGTCTCAATGACCACTTTAGCTCCTTCATATATGGCTTTGAGTCCAGGTAAGTAAGGGCACTTGTCCGTGGAGTGGTTTTCTTCACAGACCGAGCAAATCTCAATGCAGTTCAATGGACATCCATTCCTAGGATGCCTCTTGGTGCATATAGGAAAAAATATGGCCAAGGCTCTCTCTACTTCCTCTTGCTTCCTTTTGATGTTCATGGTGTCCAATTGCAAGGCAAGGGTTTGTAGCATCTCACTTTTGAAATCTTCTAGCATATTTCCAATTTCACCCTTGATGGATGAGTTGGAAGATGATGTACTGGCCATAGGTTGACTACCCCTACCATTTTTCCTGGTTGTCCTAGAATGGTTTCTAAAGACAGTCTTGATATCCTGATAGGGTAATTGGTAGATATCCCCTCCTGCTAACTAATGTAAGGTATCCAGTATATCTTCCCTTACTCCTCTGAGCAAGACCAACTTTAGTGGCTCAGGGTCAAGTGTGCACCTGGCCCTTTTGTAACTAAGCTGGAATCTTTCTTCATAGTCTTCTAAGGATTCATCCTAGCCCATGGTCATCTTGAAAATCTCTTCTTTAGGATCCTTTGACCTAGAGTAGTCCCTATATTTGTTGTTAAAATCCTGTTGCTTCTTAGCCCAAGTTGTGATGCTATCTCTAGGGAAACCAATGAACCAATGCAATGTTGCATCCTTGAGGGTAGATGGAAACAATTTTGACTTTTTCTCATCATATGTATAGTCATAGGTTCGGCATATAAGAGCAAACTCAAATAGGAAAGTGTCAGGGTCCTCTGTGGTCAGGCCATGGAAATGAGGGAGGGCAGAGGGGCTTATCTTCTTCATCTTATTATCCCCATTGGTTTCCTTGATGAGGAAGGCACCCTCAACTCTCCCTCTAGTCCCTCTGTCATTTTGGTTTTTAGCCATTGGTTCAGTAGGAATGGGTTCTTCTTCTTCTTCTTCCCCTATAGGTTCTTCAAATGTGTCAGGTTGCTCACCTAAAGGTTCCTCCAGTTCACAACCACCTAAGAAGAGAGAAGGTTGGTTGTTGGATGCAGTGGGGGTATTTGGCAAGAATTTCCCTAAATTGTCCTACTCCTATGAGGCATGAAAGGAACTTTTTTTGGGGGCTTTTATAAGATTTTTTAGCAAGAAAGTACTTTGCAGAAATGAAATTGGTGATTGAATGAAAACTACTGATAGAAAGAAACGACTTGCTGAATTGAAATTCTACTTGCAGAATGGAAATGAAAGCAGATAATGACAAATGAAATAAAGGAAGCTACTATATTACTTTTGTAGAAATAAACTAATGGAAGAAAGTTGAATACTAGAAATAGAAGAAAAGAAAGCAGTAATCACATTCTACTCTGACACCTCCCCAGCAAAGGCACCAAAAAGTGATGAGTGCTAGTATTGTAGGAAGGATGCTGCAACTCCTGGGCTACCATATTTACTTATCAACCCGAGGTTCGTACAAACTTGGAGGTGACAGTGTTATATGCACAAGAAGAAGTGAAGGTCCTGCCTATTGTCACTTGTTCATCTAGCAAGAGACCCCAGGGGTTCTAAGCTAGATTTCTATAGAGTCAGAAGAAGCTTGATTCTTTGATGGAAGAAGAGAAAATATATTCTAAGAGAGCTTACTCTATTGCAGTAATGAAGAAAACAACACGTAATTCTAAATCACCCCATATCCTAATTAACCATTTAAATAGATAACCTAAGTAGAATTGCTAAATCAACACTAACCTAATGTTGCTATCTAAATTACAGAAGTAAAGAACATCAAACCAAACTAATGTGTAATCAAGGAGACTAAACTAAGTCTGCTTTTGCATTTTTTGTGTTTTGGTAAACTCAAGCATCCAAGGAGTCAAGCGGAAGAGCAAGCGAAGATCGAAATCAGTGAAAGGAAGACGTAACGAAGCAAAAGTGCATAGGAATTGTTGGATTGATCGGGAACAATATTAATGGGAGATGAGCGGTGGAGATCTTATCATAGAATATTACATGAATAGACGTACGAATAAGACTGATAGAAGATGAATGGCGAAGACCTTATCGTGGGAGGTTAAGTCAAAAGATGGATGAACAAGACTAATCGGAAGAGGAATGGCGGAAATCTTATCGCGGGAGGTTAAGTCAAGAGATGGATGAACAAGACTAATTAGAAGATGAATGGCAGAGATCTTATCATGGGCGATTTATTGAATATATGAACAAACAGGGTTAACGAAAAATGAGTGGCAGAGAACTTATCGAGGGTGATTTAGTGAATAGATGAACAAATGGGACTAACGGAAGATGAGCGGCAGATATCTTATCGCGTAGGTTAAGTGAATAGATGGACGAACAAGTTTAAATGGGAGAAGAATGGCAGAGATCTTATCGTGGACATGAAGTGAATAGATGGGTGGATCACATCAAGTCACGTGGCGATAGAAGGGTAAAAAACATGTGGAATGATAGAGTGGGTTTCCGTAGGTAGTAAGCAATTTCTCACATACCATCAAGGTTATAAGCAGAATTCCAAAATTTTACGCGATTAGCCTAACTAGGTGACACGTAGTACGAGAAAACCACTTTTCTCGTGTGCTCTCAAGTGGATATTGGTCGTGCAAGAATCTGTGAAGGATTACGTGATAGCCATTGGATCAAGCTAGACAGATCGACTGTGGAGATTTGGGAAAGCATAAAGTATTGAGACAATGCGATAGCCATTGGATCATGTTAGACAGATTGACAGTGGAGATTTGGAGCACATAAAGCATTGAGACGACGCGATAGCCGTTGGATCAAGCTAGACAGATCGACGGTGGATATTTGGAGTTCATAAAGTCAAACACTGAAATGAATACGAATAATCTATGCGACATGCTGTTGACGGTGTTTGGTCAGGGTTGTTGTGAAAGGAAATCTACGGGTATAATCCTTGCTAACCTACTAACTAGAGAAAAAGGCACAATCGAAAGAAAACTAAAACATAACCAATCTATGCTACACTGTTGTAATGGAAATGCAACTACTTAAGCAAATGAACGATTAAACCATGAATCTATGTGCTACACTGTTGTAATGGAAATGCAACTACTTAAGCAAATGAACAATTAAACCATGACTCTATGCACTACCCTGTTGTAATGTAAATGCAACTACTGAAGCAAATAAACGATTAAACCATGAATATACACTAACATACATGTACAATAAAGAGGAGCCTTAGCTGCTAGGGTTGGGCCCTCACCCAAGAGCTTCATCCCTCTGAGTTAACTCAGTGATGGCTCAAAACAAAACTCATTCTTATTATCAAAACAATGGATTACATCAAAAATTGTCACAAGTCTTGTAGCTCGAAAATATAGTAGAGTTTTACAATCAAAAGTACGAATCCTACTGAGGTCCTATACCTCTCTACTTATACTTCTGAAGTCTCCAACAACATCCTTAAAATTAGGGAGGTTCAGCTCCCAAACTAGAGATAATTTGGTGCTTTGACTTCCACTTTCTCAGCTTCCTTCTAGTCCTCATGATTTCGCTGGTTTCACTCTGAGATGATGGAGGAATAAGTGAATGGACGGGTAGTAAATGAGGAGGATTTCCCTCCTATAATTCCTCTCCCTTGTCCCATTCGATTATTGACCAAGATCTTTTCCAAAATGCCTTGTTTTTACCCTTTAATCTTGCATTAAATGCACATTAGACCACAAAGCAAAATATCCAACTCTAACTCATCTCATAAACAAAATATAATCAAAAGTATGCAATAAGTTGTGAGAATAGTTGGTTTGACTAAGCTAGGAGGTGAATTAAATCCCATATAATTACCCAATGATGAGGCTCATCAGTCCTCCACTCCATTAAGACGAGGCATTTAAAAGGATCCATCCTCAAGATCGATCTTTCTAAGGCATTTGAACGAGTCAGTTGGTTATACTGAAGAATGTTCCTCACACACTTAGGCTTCCCTCTCTCTTTCATTCAATGGATAATGAGTTGTATCACCCCTGTATCCTTCAACATTCTCATTAATGGCTCAGCCTCCAATTTATTTCATGCCGAGCGAGGCCTCGGACTGGGATGTCATCTTTCCCCTCTCCTTTTCCTCCTTGTAATGGAAGGACTGAGCAGAGTAATATTGCAGGAAAGAATATATGGGCTACTTCAAGGTATCAATATTACAAACCATTGCATCATCTCCCACCTACTTTTCGTGGATGATGTCATTATCTTCCTCAGTGGGGGTATACGAGACTTCTCTATCTTTTATTATATCATGTAGTTTTTTCCACTACAACCTGTATGGAATCCAATCGGTTAAAATCTACAATATCTTTCTTAGGTTGTTCTCAATAGGAAATTAGGATCGCTCTTCAGAAGTTCCCCTTTCAGAGACTTTATCTGGAAGATGGGCTCAAAAATATAGGTTTCCACATCAAGCCACACAGTTACAAAATTACGGATTGGACTTGGCTTGTGGCCAAGGTGGAAAAAAGACTTCATAATTGGAATCATAGGTTCTTATTCAGAGTTGGGCATTTAGTCCTTATTAAATTGGTCCTTAAGGCAATTTTGGTTTACTAGATTTTCTTGGCCTGGATACCAAAAGGAATCCTATCCTAGATACAAAATATTTGTTTTAGATTCATGTGGAATGGTTACAAGGAGGGCAAGCCATTTGCTTGGGTGGGATGGAGTCAAATTGCGCTTCCTAAGAAATGGAGCAGCTGGGGTATAAAGGATCTTACTTATTTTGCAAATGCATTTGCTGCCAATATGGGATGGCATGTTCTCACTAACCACATCCTTTGGATTGATGTGGTCCATCACAAACAAATTTGGCCTCTTCATAATATGGATTGGATTCGACTCCCGACCTGGCACAAAACTGGTATATCGATGATCTGGTGGGTTTTCCTCCACACTCTTCCTACTATCATAAACTACCTTGTATGGCATATTAAATCTGTCACATCAATACAAATAGGCATGGACCCATAGTCAAGATATGGTAATATATACAGACTACCCCCGGATCTCATTAACTTTCTAAATGATCAAGGCATAAACTCGATTGTTAATATTGTCGATCTAGAGAATACCGCCATTTTTGCACAAGCTTGGAAATCAGCTGACCTCTTGGGAATTCCTGTACAATGGCAATAGGACTGGGTGGGCTATACCTCTACACTAACTGAATCACATGTTCATATTAGGGAAGAAGATGATGAACTCATTTGGGCACCTACAGCGCAAAAAAATTATTCCCCAAAAGAAGGATATCCTATCATATATGCTGCTCACAAGCCACCTATTCTGGCTGAGTGGTGGCACACTCTTTAGAAGCTCAAAGATCCCCCATGCACCAGGTTGTTTATGTGGAATGTCCTTATGAACAAGACTCCTACTAGGGAAAATCTGATGAAAAATTCATTTTATGGTCCCTCCTGGTGCATCCTCTGTTAACAGGTCGTTGAATCAAATGAACACCTCTTTCTCATTTGTCCTGCCACTATCAATTTAAGAGAACAGGTTCTCTCCTCTCTCACTATTACACAGAGATGGCATGGAGATAAAATTCAGGCTTCTTGGAATCATTGGTGGATTGAGACCTCGAATGAGAAAGCTCACAACCTCCCCCTTCTTATTTGTTGGACAATCTAGTTGAATAGGAATGTCATCATATTTCAAGACAAAGCTACCCATTGGCCTTTATCTATCGCCCATACTATTAACTCATTTCGTGAGATTCCTGATGAGTATCACACTCCTCCTGTCAGAGCTATGACACTTGAAGTTATTGACCAAAATCATCCTTGGGCATACTTTGATGGATCTGCACAAGAACAAGGATGCGAGGGGGTTATCTTTCTACATCTATCTGAGAGTCATTCTTACCGCATCTAGATGGGTTTGGGGGCTGGAACAATTAACTATGTTGAACTCATCACTCTTAGACATTTGATTCATTTTGCATTGGAACATGATTGCAGACACCTTAATATTTTTGGGGACTCCAAAATCATTATAAACTTGTTCAATAACACATATGCATGTCATGTGCACACATCAGGAACATATTGGATGAAGCTATGAATTTAAAATCACAATTTGATTATATTTCTTGTCATCACATTTATATGGAATACAATCAAATTGCCGACCAACTATCCAAGGAGGTTTCAGTCCATCCTAGGGGTGTATGGCTAATTCAAGAACAACATAATACTGAATAATACGAGTTTTACCATTGGCCACATATAGACCAACCATTTCAGGGGGCAGATAGGCCCTTAAACAGTCTCATTTTTTATAGATATTATTAGATCATTATATTATGCTCTATATATCATTGTATATATTTATCTCAGAACAACTATGGTATACCCACTTGGGTAATTTTGTACAAACATTATACATTTGAAGGCTATGACCTAACTCTCTGCATATGCCTATTTTTTCATCTACAACATTTAATTTTCTCAAATAATAGAAAATTGTGATTTTTCCCTGGGGAAAAAAACCCTCTAGTTTTGAGGTTTCCATGAAATCTAATTGTTTTCTAAAATGGAATTTTTATAGTTATTGAAATTCATTAAATTATTTATACAATTGTACATGAATTGGTTTCTTGTAGGTGCTAATTGTTTTATTTTTTTTTCTTATAGGTATGATGGTGATCATGTTGAGTTGCATTTCCACCAAGGTGGGGCATAAAGAAAACTTATAGGTCATGCTAGTGCATATACCGAATAGGGAAGCTATATGCGTCATGCTAGTGCATATACCAAATAGGGAAGCTATGTGAGCCCCAAAAGAAATCCATCGGGTGGCATTAGTTTAATAAACCATAGATGTAAAATATGAGCATGATGTTGTCATGCAATAGTACTTTGTACAAATATCTATAAATTTTTATTATATATGTATATAAATGCACTTAGGAAATTTTATAAATAAGGGGGAGGGGAATATAGTACCCCCATATTACTCCCTATATTGTGTGTGTGTGTGTATTTATTTGTGACAATGAGGTTAGTGAGTTACATTTTACTCAGGCATGCATGATTGTATGTATAAATATGTTAGGTAAGTGGGTTAGTGTTATGATATGTCTTAAGTCTAGGGTTATTGTGTAATTGTTTGAGAGACTCTATATTTTGTGTATTTAGGCTTCCATGATCCATAATGAATTAAGCAAAGTCTTTCGATAGAAATCACATAAGAGAAATTTTTGGCCGACACGTTTTGAACCAACAAGTGTGGTTAATCATGAGGACCAGATGATGAAGTAGACCATGGAAAAGGCTTAAATAGAGAGCAATGTAGAGACATAATTTTACGTAAATTGATATTATGTCTCTACATCGCTCTCTATTTAAGCCTTTCCCATGCTCTGCCTCTTCATCTGGTCCTGATGATGAACCATACTTGCTGGTTTGAAACGCATCGGCCAAACATTTCTATTATGTGATTTCTACCAAAAGAATTTTCTTAATACTCTATATTATTAGATTGGTGAGCTAAGTGATGGGCCTCAATATTGCAACAAGAATGTTGAAACTCCCAAGGTGATAAACTTTAATTATCAACCCAGGGTTTGTACAAACTTAATATGTTTCAGAACTATGTGTGCAACATAAAATGTGTCATCCTCACGCTGATCTAATGCAATGAAATTAATTAAGTTTCACATAAACCACTATGCTATAGGAAATACTTGGAAAATTCAGCAAATGGAAACAAACATATTATGACTTTGCAGGAAAAAAGTGACTTGAAATAGAACCTATTATACTGCAGAGAATTAAACATCGTAAATGAAACCCTAATTTTATTGCATGGAAGTAAATGGAAGAAAGAAACCCTAAGTTATTCTGCAAGTAAATAACCGAATGGAACCTTAATCTATTTACAGAAAATAAATTACCGAATAGAATCCTAAGATAATTTAAAGAAAATAAACCTATCTTATTACAAGAAAGGAAATGACTAAAGTAAACTCTTCTCTACAAAGAAAATTCTCAAGAATGCTAAAGGTAAATCAATCTCATTATATTTAACAAATAAGAACATTTTACCCTAATTGAAAAATCAAACTACAACTATGAAAGCAAAGTGTCTATGGGGTCTCTGGTATTCTCAAATCCATATTCAATGTTTAAATGACATTGTGGAGTGATGATAAATGAAGTAAAAAATTTGGATGTAATTTTGGAAGTGATTTAGGGAAATCTATGTTGCTACAAGATTGTTGTGAGATGCCTCCATTCTGCTATAGGAAACTTCTAGCCAGCCTATTTCTTGAGTTAACCTGCGAAAGACCTAAGCTAATAAAATGAAAATGTCATTGGGTAATTATTTTATTAATTTGAATGTTTTTAGGCTTCAATATATATGGAACCAAATAGAAATATCTTCATTAGCATGTGCTAAAATTCGGGAGAAATTTACTACTAAAAACCATAAATTTCAAAACAATGAACTAGTAAGTTGATCTAAATACCCAAATTCCTTAGCTAATAAAGTGAAAATTCTATGGGGTAAATATTGTTATTAATTTGAAGGCTTTTATACTTCAATACAAGTGGAATAAACTCAAAATAGGTTCATTGACACATGCTAAAATTCAACAAAAATGTATTACTAAAACCACAAATTTCAAAATTGTGAACTAGTAAACTAATCCAAGTAACTCAATGATGAATATGACTTTGTAGAGTTGTTCTAAGTATCCATCATAATTGTAACTATTTTTATGACCTAAAGAAACTTCAATAATTTAACTATTCTAACCTACAACAAATGAAGTACGAATACAAAATGCAAAAACAGAAAATGCAAGAATATGATATGTAAGTGACTAAGAAATGAAAAGAAGATAAATAAATTGTATAGTAGGGCTTTGAGGCTCCTAGGATGGCCAATCCCAATGATACTCAGATTCATATTAGGGAAACCAACCCTTAGAAGCTTAAAATGAAACCAAACTTCATTACTTAGATCAAATCAAGTACATCCCTGCTATAAATGAAAGTAGAATTGTTAAATAACAAATTTTCTTCACAAGACAAAACATTGCATGCCCCTAAAAGCTAATTTGAATTGCTACTTATACATTTTTATGGGAAAGTATCCTCCTAGAAAGGAGGCAGCTTTCGCCACCAAAATTCCTCAAAATGTGGATCTGGTCCCCAAAAATAGAAATCTTCATTAAATACTGAGTTTTGGCTTCTCCTGTAGCAAGGAACACATCCCTAGATTTTGTCAATCAGTGGAGCTCTAAATTTTTTTCAATAATTTCATAATATCCTATTCATTTATTGGTCCATCGAAGCAAGTCCCTAAATTATCTCATTCTAGAGATCTTCATAATTTACTCAATATTTTGTAAGATAAATAATATTAGGCACATAATAAGCAATTATTTCTAAACCTTCCTAATGACTTATTAAAGATAAAAATAAAAAATAAACATTATTAAGTGAAAATGACAAGATTTATTTTATCGTTTATGTACTTAGGAAAGGTTCTATGGGTCTTATTTTGCACCTAATTGGGAAACCCATCACTAAGTTCCATTGAGGCCTACATGCTTTCATATGTATAAGGTTTTAGGCCAGTGGGCCATTGTATTGATGAGTTGTGAGACCAGAGTTCCCAAGTGATTAGGCTAGATAGCATGTGTGGTAAACGTAAAGAGAGCCTAGTATACATATTATGTAAATATATTGGGATTAACATAATAAAACCATGGTTGTAGAACGTGGTAGGACAAGTGTATGGGGAGCTAGGACTCCATAATCATAAAGTGTTTTGACACATTAAAATATTAGAATATATCATTAAAAATCTAAAAGTGAGGAGTACCATCCCTATAAAAAGGTGGTTCCACTATTCAATTGGATGTGGATTAGTAGGGACAGGTGTCCCTATGTGAGAGCCTAAAGGGTACTTATAGAGACCAAAGGGTAATAGGATCTCTTGAAAGCCACTCGGTTTGGGACATCCATGGCTAACCAATTTGTTCACCTTGGAGGTAGTGGTATCGCCCGATTGACTATGATTGAAAAGAAGGGGGTGCATTAATTGAGTGTGGGGTTAATGGGGGATGTGAGCCTATTGGTTGTAGGTTGTTAGGGTTTGGTACCATGGCCCTATTTGTATCCATTTATGGATATGTACCTGTCTTGAGTAGGCGTTACCATGTAAGTTCCTCAGACAGAACACCAAAAGGACACCGCTCACAAACAGATCACAGATCAATACACCAGTATTTTGACGTGGTTAAAACCCTCAAAGAGGGAAATAGTCCATGGCCTGCGCCAACGTGGCTACTACAGGAAATTTATTAATAAAAGAATGAAAATTTACATAAGCTTCTCTCATGCACGATAACCTACAAATGACCCTCCATGCGCTTTAAATAGAATTCATGGACCAATCGGGTGTCAAGCCACGGATCAAGTGTCGGTAATACCGAGGAGAGAATGAACCGTCGAATCACTACATATCGTGACCGTCGGATTGTAAGTTACAAATGACATAGTGAAGAAACACACTTTACTTAACTCTATACTAGACCAAGTTATACTTAACTATTCCTATGTGTCGGAATATCCTAACATCCCCCCTTAAGAACAACTTGGGATAGGATTGAAGGATTTACAAATATGACACAATAGGAGAAGGGAGGAGGCACTAGAGCCTATCCCCCCTTAGTGACAACTTCCTGAACTCCAAGCATATATCGAAGTTTAGTGAACTTCGCCTCTGTGAGAGCCTTTGTGAAGATGTCTGCAACCTGATCATCTGTTGAACAATATTGCACTTCAAGAACATGGTCATGAATGAGCTTTCTGATGAAGTGCATGTGTAGTTCAATGTGTTTGCTGCGCTGATGCTGAACTGGATCTTTGCAAAGCTGAATGGCACTTTGATTATCACACCAAAGTATAGTCGGATGCTGCTGTTGAAAACCAAACTCTGATAAGATCTAACAAAGCCACAAGGCTTCCTTACTAGCCTCTACGGCACCACGATACTCTGCTTCTGCTGAAGAAAGAGAAATGGCAGCCTATTTCTTGCAAGCCCATGTAATAGGTCCTGAACCAAGAGTGAACACATAACCAACAGTAGATTTCCGATCATTAGGGTCACTAGCCCAATTAGAATCAGTGAAACCAACCAATAGAGGAGATGCTTCAACACTATAATGAATGCCAAACTAAACTGTACCTCGAACATAACGAAGTATTCATTTAGCTGCTTTCCAATGACTTTCACGTGGGGTTTGCATAAACCGAGCAACAAGGCCAACAGCAAAGGAAAGATCAGGACGAGTATGGGTTAAATACAAAAATTTTCCTACAAGTTGACGGTACCAAGCCCGAGGAGCTTGCTTGAGACCATAAAGGGATTTCTTAAGACGACATACAAGGCTGGAGTCTGTTTGTATAAACCTAATAGGTTGTTCCATGTAGATTTCTTCATGCAAGTCCCCATGCAAGAAGGCAGATTTAACATCCATCTGATGGACTTCCCATTTGAAAGAGGCAGCAAGGGAAAGAACAAGGTGGACATAGTTCATTTTGGAAACGGGGCAAAAGGTTTCAGTATAATCAATTCCTTCAACTTGTGAAAAGCCCTTAGCAACAAGTCGAGCTTTATGTTTATCAACTTTCCCATCTGGCTCATACTTGGTTCTGTAAACCCATTTGCATCTAACAAGTTTGCCCCCCTTTGGTAGAGGAACAAGATCCCATGTATCATTTGCCAATAATGAACGATATTCTTCATTCATAGCTACGTCCCAATGTGGATGGCCTGAAGCTTCTGCAAAGGTGTCAGGATCATAATTTGCTGACACTTGAGCCAGTAAAGAAGAGGCTCTTTCAAACTAAGAACGGGTACGACGCTGATCTGTAGGATCACCGGCAAGATCACCTGCTGCATCTCAAGTAGCTTGGACCCATTTTGGAAGTGAAGGAGCTGAAGAAGATGAAGGAGCTAAAGGATGATCCTGAGAAGGTGGGGGAGGATTGTCATCCTCACTTTCATCATCTGAAGAAGAAATATGTTCAAAGGTAGAAGAGATAGAGAGAGGTGGCCCATGCGCCGAACTAGGCTCGTAGGCCGATTTATTTCATCAAACTTTACATCTCTTCTAATTATAACATTTTTGGACTTAAATGGAATAAGTCTATATGCTTTGACATCTTCAGAATATCCAACAAAGATACATTTTTCACTCTTTGGTTCTAAAGCTTTACGTTTTTCATCTGGAATATTGGCCCATTCTTCACTTCCAAAAACACGAAAGTGACTCACATCTGGTTTAATAGAGCTCCATGCTTCTTCTGGAGTGATGTTCTTTAAAGCTTTAGTAGGAGTGCGATTTAGTATGTAATTTGCACAGTTAATTGCTTTTGCCCAATAGTTGAGACTAAGTTCTTTAGATTGAAGCATACAATTAGCCATTTCCTTTAAGGTGTGATTCTTCCTTTCAGCTACACTATTTTGTTGTGGAGTATATGGAACAGTATGTTGCATTTGGATTCCATGCTCAGTGCAAAAGTTGATGAAGTCGTTTTTAACATATTCTCCGCCATTATCCGATCTTAGCTTAAGAATTTGATGTCCAGATTGTTTTTCAACAAAGGCCTTAAAGGCCAAGAATTTGTTAAATACTTCACTCTTGAGTTTTAAGAAATATACCCAAGTGCATATGGAGAAATCATCAATGAAAGTTAAGAAATATTTGTAGCCATAGAAGGAAACAACTGGAAGTGGACCACATAAATCAGTATGCACAAGCTGTAAAGGGGTTGAGGCGTGCCAAGAGGCACGTTTTTCAAAACTGTCCCGATGATGTTTTCCGAGTACACATCCGAACAAACACCATCTCTGCAAGATACCATAGGAAGACCTGTCACCATATTT
>APFE030559239.1:173408-267698 GCA_000404065.3 Pinus taeda
TTAACGCTTTCTTAGAAGAGTTTCCAAGATTAAGAAGACCAAGGTGTAAGAGTTTTTCTTGTTCTCTTATTAAAGAATCACAAAAAGCATCAAAGGAAAGGGGCTTGTAGTCATGTCCTTGAGAAATGAAGGCTTCTCTTGTAGAATGGAAGGTGGAAACAAACACAGAGTAGGCTGGTCCCAACTTAGAAAGAATGCAATAGATAAGGGCACTGTCTACTTTCTTAACTTTAACACCTTCCAAAAGAAGTCTAATGGTCTTGAACTTGGACAAGAAATCTTCAATGCAAGAAAAATCATTGGGGTTTAATGTAAGCAACTCATTTTCAAGCTTATGGGCTCTAAGTTCATTTTTTATTCCAAAAACTTTAGTAATCTGCTTCATGGCTTCATTAGGAGCATCAAGTTCTCAACAATATGGAATCTAAGATCTGGAGAGATGGACATCCCTATCAACCCATGTGCTCGATCTTGCCTATTTTCCCATTTGGCTGCTTTCTCTTCATCTTTTGGCTTGGTTCCTTGTCCTGTGGCGATTCGATAAAGACCTTTACTTCTAAGTAAATCAACAATGTAGGACCACCATTGGAAGTAGTTGGTGTTGTCAAGGATAACTTGGCATGAAATTTCAATTTTTACAGAAAATGAAGCTAGATATGCTAAAACTAAGTGTTCCAATGGAAAGAGCTCGAAAAATTAGGCTGGTTAAAAAAAAACGGTTCTGAAAATGGCTTCCGGATGAAGATGTTATGACCTTTTTAAAAAAAGTTGATGAAGGCGCCGACAAAGTGCGGGAATGTGCGGAAATGAAAAAAAACACTCCTTTTTCAACAAAAAGGAGATTTGAACCTAAGACCTCTACTCTCTTAAATTAGCTTTGAACCAAGTGAGCTATACAAAAAGATAGATAGAGAGAGAGAGAGAGAGAGGTGGGGTGGGGGGCTTTGTTTTCTTTTAGTCACGGATGCTTTGGATTGCGTGCTTGCTTGAGAAAGCTCTTTTTCTCCCTACAAAACAAAAACACAAAACCCAACACAGACATGCAAAAAAAACAAGCCTTACGACTTAAAGTTAGCTTTACCCAGAAACTAAATATTTTCCTCAATGTTTCTGATTTTCCGAGATCACACTAAGGTGTAGGGAAAAGAGCATACACATGAGAAAAATTCTTCCTTTCTGTTTCTGATTTGCGCAGATCGCACAGAGTCGTAGGGCAAAGAGCATACGTAGAAATGAAAGGTATATATCCGGTAAAAAAAATAGCTAAATAAACCGAAACCGAAATAAATAGAGAGAAAATAACAGTAAACTGTAAATAAACATTGTATACCTCCAGATCTAAAAAATGACGCAGCTAGGGCTATCGGAAACCTTTTCGTGTGAAACGAAAGGGGTTCCTCACTGGAACAGATGCTCCCAACACAATAGAGCAGTTCTCTCGGCCCGAAACAGTTAGAAATAGTAGATCTAGGAGATGGCAGTTGCATGCAGTTCTACCGGCTTCAGATTTGGATCAACAACAGACGCAGCCCTCAAATAGCTCCAATACCATGTAGGAATTTACAGGGTAAGTTCCTCAGACAGAACACCAAAAGGACACCGCTCACAAACAGATCACAGATCAATACACCAGTATTTTGACGTGGTTAAAACCCTCAGAGAGAGAAACAGTCCACGGCCTGCGCCAACGTGGCTACTACAGGCAATTTATTAATAAAAGAATGAAAATTTACATAAGCTTCTCTCATGCACGGTTAACCTACAAATGACCCTCGATGCGCTTTAAATAGAATTCATGGACCAATCGGGTGTCAAGCCACGGATCAAGTGTCGGTAATACCGAGGAGAGAATGAACCGTCGGATCACTACATATCGTGACCGTCGGATTGTAAGTTACAAATGTACATAGTAAAGAAACACACTTTACCTAACTCTATACTAGACCAAGTTATACTTAACTATTCCTACGTGTCGGAATATCCTAACAATTTAAAGCTAAGAGAGTGGGAGAAACATGGTCTATGGCTGGATGTATATCTAAGTCCTACAGCTAGTCAACTTATTTCATAGATAAGTGCTTGAAACTTGTTATATACATGTTTTATGGATTGTCTAGCATGTTATTTTACTATTTTGTCATTCTATATGTTTGTATATTGTGATTATGGTATCAGAGCCAAAAGTGGTGGCATGACCCCAATTGGGCTACTAGGGGGTATTACACAAGGCATTTTTATTATTATATTTGTTTGATAAATCAATATAGATATATCTATTTTCTTCCTCCCCCCTCCACCACCATGCCCCATATCTCCCAAACCCACTTGATTCCTTCCCCCCTGAACCCTCCCACACAAACAAGAAAAGGAAAAAAAAAAAACTCTCTCATTTATTAACCTTTTAGTATCTATTAAATAATTAAATTGTATAAATAAAAAATAATATAATTGTACATGAAAACTTAGAAATGGTATTAAACCCAAAATAAATGCATGTTTTTTTTCCATTTTTAAATAAAATTGTGAAAAATATTACATAGAAATAGATTTTTTCCTATCTTAAAAGATAATGTCAAACGTGTCAACAACTCAAAATAATTTAATAGAATATATGATCAACACCATTACCAACTAATTATTATATATATCTATATATATATATAAGCTTGGAACGACTAAATCTTCATCATGTCCAATATATCATCCCGATCGGGGTGTTGAATTGTACGTCTTCATCATGACCAATTTATCACCCCGATCGGGGTGGGGAATTGAGCTGGTGACTTCACATCAAGGAGTGCCTTAACAGAGCACTTGATCACTGTTTATCCAAGACCTCATGTACAAGTGATTAATATTCAAATTGTATGATACTCTAAATAATTGTATATTTGTTTTATTTAGAAAACCATATATATATATGTGTGTGTGTGTGTGTGTGTGTGTGTGTGGCGGGGGGGTTGTCGTGCTTTATCCATTCAAAATTATATTTTAAACAACATAAATAGATTAAAAATTATTTGGCTAGGTTCAGAGAACTTCAAAAATAGTTAGAAAATGCCTAAACAACAATATGAATTTATAATTGAAAATTTCATATAAATACTGTAGAGTCTCATGGTTGTTTTGTTTTTGACATCATTTCCATTCATTGTTCCTCTTTTCATCACTGTTATAAACTCCAATAAACAATAAAATAATATATTTTGACATGGTAAGGTACTCAAATGTCTTATTTCTCATATTTATTAATGTGCCTTATTATTAAGTTAAATATTGTAATAGCTACGGAATTAACACGAATTTGAAGTTGTTTTATGATTCCACAGCTATCTCCATGGTTTTCGAGATTCCAATATGCCAGCCAAGCAAAGAAGCACATGGGTAAATAGGAATTGATCTCCTCATGGATTTCCTCCTATTCGCCCAAGCCAAATCATCAAGGAAATCGCCCAGTGGTGCAGTCAAGGAAGCAGGTCAATGCGTGGATGAACAGAGCAGTGAGAGTTCAAATCAATCATGACTCTCCAATTTGCTTTCCAAATAGAAAATCATCGAGAAGCGTCAAAATTTCAATTATCAGATTAGCATTTAGATTAGGATTGTCTTTAAGTTTTTAAGGCATGGAAGTCTCAAAACTGTTGGGTGCGAATGCTCTCTCTCTCTCTCTCTCTCTCTCTCTCTCTCTCTCTATATATATATATATATATATATATATATATATATATATATCTTTGTAAATAGAAAATAGAGACACGCAAACATATATGTAATTTATAATTGACAGTTTGAAGTTTCATGACTCTGTTCCTTTTTAATTGAAGAAGTATCATCATGAATATCATGCGTAGTTAGCTGTTGGGATAGAGTTATAAACCTATTGTTTCTTGGAGGGCTCCTACAAATAGTCGAGGTTCTTTCATTTTCTTATTATTAGTTCAGTTCATTTCATTATTTTTTCATAATTGCATTATCGTAGTTCCATTTCTTTGTAATTATTTGTTTATGGTTTTCCATTTGTTTTCTGTCGATGTCAAATCATTTACATGCTTTCTAAATAAGGTTGTGTATATAAATCTCCTTCCTTTCATAAGTAATTATGTTTGTTTAGATCCCATTGTTTTGGCTTTTGTTTTTATTATTTCAAGTAAGATTGTTAAATGCAGTGCGTAGATCTTAATATATATATTGCTTTATAAATTTTATCTTTGAATAGAAGTAATCCTTTTTTAGAGTATAAGTAATTATATTTATATAACATTAGTTTAGATAGCTCTGTTTTTATCATTTTACATAGTAACTAACAATAGTCAGTAAAAGAGGACCATGATAGCTTGTTTTATTTTTCCTTTTCAAGAGTTGATTGTATTGTAAATCTTTAGTTTTTGTTAAGAACATAGGAAGAAATAAAATCCTTAACGAAAAATCCACAATCATTATCTTAATAATCTCAAAATGGCTTCTAGCATATATAGTGCACTTGTACTTCAAAAGTTTACCAACTCCGGTCGATAATTTATGTAAGCAATTTAAGAACAAATTGACAAAACATTTTGGCGTCGTTGTCGGGGAAGTGTAAATAGAAGTCTTGATTTCTTTTAAAATAAAATAAAAACATGATATGCATAGGGAAAGAGACTGTAGGGGTATATTTGTAGGTAGAGGAAAGAGCTTAATTCCAGCAACATCACTTACTCCACCACGACCTCGTAGTGCCACACCACCCATACAAACTCGAATTCCATCCATAGCAAGCCAACATAGACTTCCTCATGTATTAATATCTGAAATCCAACCTAAAGATTCACCAAATTCATCATCCGAAGATGTAATTGAAGAATATCCCATGTCCCCAACAAAAAGAATAATTTTCCTATCTTCAACTAGAGAACAACTTCTAGCTCAAGGGTTGGAAGTTCCTGCTGAAGAAACTGAAGAAGAAACCTACTTCAAAGCATTGATATAAGAACCAGAGGAACTAGAAGAGATTGAAAACCCAATCTTAGAATCAGAATCAAAACCTTGTATTAGTTCTAAATAATCTACAATGGCTAGAGAAGGGGAAGGAGAGATACATAATTTGAATGGTGAACAACATAGAATTGGGGGAGGAAGAGGAGGTGGAAGACAAGGAAGAGGAGGTGGGAGGGATGGAGGAAGAGGAAGAGGAAGAGGAGAGAATATAAATCCAGAACCTTTTGGATTCCCAATCCTTGATGAAGATACAACTATAACAATGATAAATATCTCACCTTCTATCCTTCCAAACTTTCATGGATTAAGGAGCGAATATCCTGAGACATTTCTCTTTGAATTTGAAGTCTTGTGTAGATCATATGATTATCTACATGATGCTCAAAAGTTGAAATTATTCCCCGTAACCCTTAAGAATGCAGCATTGAAATGGTTTATGGGTTTAGGAATAAACTCCATAAGAACATGGGAACAAATGAAAATTGCATTCTTAAAGAAATATAAATATTACTATATGCCCCATAACATTAAAGATGGAGTCTTTAAAATGATACAAAAAGAATATGAAAATCTTGAAGATTTCATTGAAAGATTTGATTGCAATGTAAAAAGGGAAGAAATGAATAATCTAGATGAGGAAACTTTGAAAGCTCTCTTATTAAAATCAGAATAATCTAGATGAGGAAACTTTGAAAGCTCTCTTATTAAAATCAATTAGTTATGAATGTATTGATGTTCTCAATCTAATGGGTAAGGGAGACATTTCTTAGTTATCATTAGGAGAAATTTGTGAATTGTGCATACACATTTCAAGAGGCAAAACAAAGACTGTGAAAAACCCAAGAGATCCTCTTCTATCAAGGATTAATAAATCTGTCGCTGGAACAGTAAGTAGAGCAGAATTAGGAAATTTTCTTGATAAATTTAAAACAAATATTTTAGGGATTCTTAGTGAACAAGTTGACACCCTTAAAATAAAAAACAAGAAAAAAGTTGAAAATGTTGCATTGTCCATTTTATTTCCTAAGTGCAAAAAGAAACATGTCTTGAGAGAATGTCCTCTTGATCTAAAATGTATAGAAACTTGTGTTATTTGCGTAGAAAATAATGATACAAAATAATGTCCCTCAATACCAGGTCTTAAAGTTGTTTATCAATAAGAAGGAGTACCAAATCAGGGATACCCTTTATGTTTTATTGCTAAAATACCTTGGCAGAATCCACAACCAAATACAGCTCAACGTTTTAATCCTCAAACATTTGCACAATATTCACAAAATAATGGGACTACCCCAATGCCTTGGCAATCTTGGCCACAACCTTGGTCATAAGGATGGAAAAATCCTTATGGAAAATTCCCACAATATCCTCAATATCCACAATTTCAACAATCATATCCTACTTTTCCTCCACAATATTATCCTTAACATGTTCAACAAACTCAACCTCACAATGTGAATCCACGACTTTCATTACAATTTCCTCAAAGACCAAATCAATTGCCTGCCCAACCACTTCCAAATCCAAATAATAATAAAAATTTACAACCTGTTTACAATATGGGAGGACAAAATTTTCAAACCTACATGATAACTCCGCTAGATATAAATAATGTTCAACTTAGATCTCATAGAATAATAGAAAAGAAGTCCCCCTCAGTTGTTATTCACAAAAATGAAAAAGAAAAGATCCCTAAAGAAGAAAAGTCTCTTAATAATAAAAAATAAGAAACTCAAAAACAAGTTATTCCAACACATCCAAATAACTCAACCCCTATTATGGAACAACCTTCAGTATTTGTTTAAAACCACCTTCCCTGAAAGATTGAAAATTGATGAAGGAGTAGAGAAACAAATTTTATTTCCTGATTATGACATGTTAGATGAACTAAAGAATGTTTGCATAAAGATTTGTTTGCTTCAAGATATTAAGTAAATACCAATTTTCACAAAAATAATTAGGGACTTGAGCATAAAAAAACCTGGAAGAAAGAGAAAAGAAATCAAAAGAATCCAACTTGTTGGAAAAATTGCAGATATCATGATGAGTAAAACAACAGTTCAAAAATATCTTGATCCAGGAAGTCCCGATGTGAAAACACACATTAATTGTATAGAGATCCCAAATACATTGATTAATCTAGGAGAAGCCATAAATATCATGCACAAACAAACTATGAACCAATTAAACTTTTCTAATCTTCAATATACACCTACACTATTACAATTGGTAGATAGATCTGTAATCAAACTTGATGGTGTATTAGAAGACATATATGTATCCTTAGATTCTTGGAAATATCTTGTTGCTTTTATGATTTTAACACCCATGAATAACTTAGGAGGGCATCCATTGACTCTAGGAAGACCATGGCAAACTACATTCGATGCTTTCATAAGTTGTAGATCTGGTGATATGTTCATTTCTAATGGTAGTACAACAAAGAAATTCGCACTCTATTCACCAAGAAATACAACTAGAGAGGTTCAAAATGAAGAATGGATAGATGATGACTTTGATATAAGGCCAATCTTTGCTACTTCACAATTATATTAAGAAGATGAAGTTTTAAACTTAATAGAAAATAATGAATCTTCATCATATTGTGAATCTAGTCAAAGTTTTCAAGAACAATACAATATTGAATATTTATCATCTCTTCAACTATCCTTGCACTCTATGAAAAATTTTCGCAATTCTACAATTGAAATATTTTCAGGAAAAACTTTGAATATCAATAATAATTTGGAAGAATTTCAAAAGAAAGAATTAATCAATATGTTACAAGAACATTCATCTGATTATGCATGGGAATATACTGACATGAAAGGAATTGATCCTAATACTTGTAAACATCATATCTACATTGAAGAAAATGGAAAACCAGTTTGGCAACTTCAAAGAAGAATGAATCCAAATTTAAGGGAGATTGTTAAGGAAGAACTACAAAAACTGTTGAATGTCAATTTCATCTATCCAATATTAGACAGTTAATGGGTTTCACCCTTAGTAATTGTCCCTAAAAAAATTAAAATGGAGAGTGTGTATTGACTATAGAGAATTGAATAAAGCCACTTTAAAATATCACTTTCCACTTCCTTTCATAGATCAAGTTTTAGATACGTTGGCAGGAAAGAAATATTTTTCATTTTTAGATGGTTTTAGTGGTTATAATCAAATCCAAGTAGCCTCGGAAGACCAAGATAAAAACACTTTTACCTGCCCATGGGGAACTTCTGCTTACCGAGTACTTCCCTTTGGATTATGTAATGCTCCTGCAACATTCCAAAGAGCAGTATTTGGCATTTTTTCTGATCTAATTCATGATTGTGTGGAAGTGTATATGAACAATTTTACAATTTATGGAAATTATTTTAAAGAAGCTCTTAAAATTTTGGAAAAAGTTCTCACTAAATGTAAAGAGGAAAATCTCTCATTAAGCCATGAAAAATGTTTTACGATGTTTACTGGGGGAATTGTTCTAGGACACCATATTTCAAGAAATCGAATTAGAATGGACACATCTAAAGTAGAAGTTTTTTCTAAATTATCAATTCCAACTTGTCAACAAGATGTTAGAAGTTTTCTTTCTTTCACTGGTTATTATAGAATATTTATGAAAAACTTTACAAAAATTGCATCTCCACTTTTCAAGCTACTCACAAAAGACTGTGAATTCAATTTGAATTTTGATTACCAAAAGGCCTTTGAATCATTAAAAGAGAAAATATTTGAAGCACCTATTCTTAGAGGACAAAATTGGAAATTAATCATATCTTAACTGATGCTTCAGATACATCTTTAGGAGTTGTACTAGGACAAAAAGACATAACTCCATATGCCATTTATTACACCAGTAAAAATTTGACTCCTATAAAGTTAAATTATACTATCACAGAAAAGGAGTTTTTATTCGTGGTTCATGCCATCAATAAATTCAGACATTATATTACAGTCTATGAAAATTTTGTACATACTGATCATTTTGCAATTAGATACTTAATGAATAAATCAATCACTAATGGAAGAATCACTAGATGGTTATCATTGCTACAAGAGTTTAATATTACTATTTTGGAACGACTTGGAAAAAAAACAAAATTGCTTTTTTTTATCAAGGATTCAAAATAATAACAATGATATTCCTGTAGAAGATAATTTCCTGATGAATACCTTTTTGCAGTATCTCCATGATTTGCAGATGTAAGGTCCTACCTTACTAACCATCAATAGTATAGAGAACTAAAGGTCACATTGAATACTACTAGTCAATTTTTATTTTTATTTTTATTTTATTTTTGTTTTACTCATAACATGACTAACTTAGCTATCATGTAATCATGTTCTGTCAACTATTTCAATGTAAGAATATAACATAATAAGTCAGGGATAACTTTCCCTTAAGACCAATTGCAAAACACATTTCCTCTCAAGTTTAAAGGATCATGACATGTGCTGTTTTCATACTTATATATGAGCTCTAAGTAAGAGAAAATAAATTCTACCATAATTCCATGTGCGAACATTAAGCTAGATCAACCTATTTGATTTCCTAGATTATGCTAAATAAGATTCATTTATTGACTCTTGATATCATAACCACAAAAGTATTATACTTCTTTTACAAAAATCATATATAAGTGTATGAGTATTAACCTACCAATAGCAAGGTAACTGAGGGAAGAATATGTCTCTCTTCATCAATAAATCTAATAAATATGATATGTTTATGAAATAGAATCACAAAATATATTTACCCAACAACATTTCCAAATTCATCAATTAAAATTCCCAATCCCTTATTAAGGTAATGCTACAATCATGAGAATTATATATTGAATGTTGAAACAAAAGCAACTACTGTTACTAATTCAGAAGCATGTTATTCTCCAAAAAGTGTCATGTAAAACAATGAAACTGCATAAATTGGGCAAAAGTAGTTGTTTTTTACAGTCATCGAAGCACAAGAATGCACCCATGAACACATGCAGCTCAGAAAAAACTTATTATTAGGGGGTTTACGTAGTGAATTATATTAGATATCATTTTTTTGGGATTCAACTGCGTTAAGTAAGTCATTCACGTATGACCATTTCCATGAGAGGTAGTCACAACTGACTAATTTCTCATGATTTTTGAATAGTTCACTTAGCACTCATTGCATCGGGTGATGCTCACAGGGGTGAAGAAGTGGGATTGAAACTAGTGAAATGAATCACATAGCATCAATCATCAATTCTGAGGCTTGCACCTGGTAACAAGGCCTTCCCGAGAAGTCACCCATCCCAGATCGCCTCTGGCTCAAGTGCGCTTAACTGTGGAGTTTTCCCCATAATCAAGCCCACTTAGCTTGATAGCCCATTCACAAAACCCTAGCAATTATTGTGCCTCATGAACCATTCAAGTAGAGATCCCTTCACTCTTTTTGAATTTAAGTATTAGGGGGTTTACATAGTGCATTATATTAGATATCATTTTTTTCAGATTCAATTGCATTAAGTAAGTCATTAACATATGACCATTGCCACTACCTCTCATGGAGATGGTCATAAGTGAATGATTTACTTAACGCAGTTGAATCCCAAAAAATGATATCTAAAACTTATTATGCTCACTTACACAAAATCCTACAGAAAGTCACTATAAAATTGTTTCCAACAACCCCCTTTTTTAATGAAAGATTTAGATAATAAAAGTAACAACAATCCTATTGTCTATGTTGGAAATAATACTGAGGGGGGGGGGGGGGTGAATCAATATTATCAAATCAAACACCTTTTCATTTTCATACTCAGATATACATACGCTACTTCAGTTATGGTAACCCGCGTATACACGCAACTGTGTCTAAAGAAACTAGCGTATATCCAATAAAATTATGATTTAGTTAATCCATTAAATGTTGATCTTTAATCAGTGCATCTGAACTTCATTAACCATAAGAACAGTAAACAAGCACAGAAAAACAGGACAGATCATCACACACATGAACACAAGATATAAGGTGGAAACCCAATGTGGGTGAAAACCACCTGCTACAATTCGTCTCTATCTTCTTTTAATAAGAAACATCTTTTTACAATATTTCTGTACTGGTGCAGTCTTATACTAGTACGTAGGCGTCTACCTATAGAAGGCTACAACCTTCTCTCATTCTCCAACTTCTCCTAGAAGGGAGCTACAACCCCCTTAGCTCTTGTATTAGCTGATGTACTAGTACATAGGTGCTGACCTACAGAAGGCTACAACCTTCTCTTTTCTTCTAGGGACCACATTTCATAAAGTTTCAGACTGGATCCATAAATAACATCAATCAAACATCAAATCTATCTACAACAACCAATCCCCTTTGCACCAACCAAAACTGAATCAATCAATCACTTCTCTGAATGCTGTAACCAGAATATAGTAACAGTAACCAGACACCAATCCTAAACCCAGAATACTGCAACAATAAACAAAAGTAGCTAAAACATAGTTTATGAGACGTAGGCTACTTCAAGATGAAGAACCTGCATGCATACGCTTCTGTATTAAGGCAAACCTGTGTATACACTATTTTGAATTACGGAACCATCATGTATACGCACCTTTGCTATGTTGAACCTGCGTACAGATCTATAAAAGATATTTTACCCTTTTCTATTATTCAAACATCAGTTATACCCAGATTATTAGGTTTATAGATCAAGTCATGTGCCAAATATAACAGATCAAATTCAGGCAAAGATACTTCTATTCAAGCCTTAAGATCTTGACCCATCCATAGAACTTTTCCTTCTTCTAGCGCTCAGGTTCCTCCTTGGTTCAGTTCCAGCTATGCACCATAACCCAATGACCAGTATTCTAGATCTTGCTCTTCATAAGATATTCAATGCTTGAGTGCCTTTACCTAATGATATCCTTCCCCTTTTATAGTCTTAGGCCTTACTCAATACCATGGTCCAAAACCTGGGTTCAACACTTTGGATGAGATACCATGGTCCAAAACCATAGGTCCAAATACCAAGGACCAAAAACCATGGACCAAAAACAAGTTTTCCCACATGTACACGCTTTTCCTTGCGTGAAAGTGCGTGCATACACATACACGCCTTTTGATAGGCTATCCCATGTGTATACGTGGCTTGATTAAGAGGAACCTGTGTATATCTCTTTCTCTTTCATTCTGAGAGCCTGAATTGTGATCTGCCATTTGAGTGAGTTGCCATAAAGGACAACACCTTTGTCATAGTGCCAAACCTATGTCATAATACCAACAATCTCCCCCTTTGGACTTGATGGAAACCCCAAGACACTCTCCCCCTTTGTCGTCAAGGGAAAAGGGTTATGCTCCCCCTGAGTATATGCTAAAATCTCTGCTCTGCTCTGTTGTCCATGCTCCTCCTAATTGTAGGCAAGGTCTGCAAAAAAATGTTCTACAAGAAATAACATGACTCTATACATTATAAATGACCTTCCTATCACCAAAGCCTCATACATACATCCATCTCCCAACCAAGTGGGGATATACCAATATTGACTCATCCACCCAACCAAGTGGGGATACACCAAAAGTTTACACATGATAGAACAAGAACATTACATCATCCATCCCAGGCATAATGGGGAAACCAAAATAGGCCATTACACGACCTTGATGATAAAAGATATTCATGACATAGAAACAAAATATCTTAAACAAGACTATGAGAGTCATCAACAACTATTATCAGCAGTATCTATCAATCATTATTCAGACTAGCAACCATGTTTTTCCCTCTGCACCTGTTCCACCAAAACAACTATAAAATTGAACCAAGATATTCTAAGATAATGCCAACAATGCATTATTAGAAGTATATGCTCCACCTGAACCTGTGCCAGATGGTCTTTATCAGACCCATATCAGACTCTTTTCATCCTGACTCTGGCCCACTGTTTGTCTTCAAACCAACATAAATGCGACTGTATCCACATAAACCTGCGTATTTATGTAGATGCTCCTTATGAAACTCGTGTACAACCACTTTTCTCTGAAACAGATAAGTTTCAATGGCAAGATGATGCATCAACTACTCCCAGCTTCTGTCTGAGGTGTTCAAATGTCTCCCTGGGTAGTGGTTTGGTGAATATATCAGCAACCTATTCCTTGGAGGGAACATACTCCAATTTCACCTTTTGTTCAAGCACTTGCACCAGGAGAAAGTGATATTTGATGGGTATGTGCTTGGTCTTTGAATGCATGACTAGATTCTTTGAAATACTGATTGCACTTGTATTATCACATAAAATGGAGATAGGTGGAGTACAAGTGATTTGAAAGTCTTGCAAATTTTGCATCATCCAAAGGAGTTTTGTGCAGCAAGATGCAGTAGCCACATATTCTGCTTTAGCTGTAGATAATGCAATTGAACTTTGTTTCTTGCTGAACCAAGATACTAATTTGGAACCCATAAAGAATGCACCACCACTAGTGCTTTTTTTTCATCCACACTTCCTGCCCAATCTGCATCTATATATGCATGAAGTGTGAGATCTGTATCTCTAGGATACCATAAGCCATAGTTTTGTGTTCCTTGAAGATATTTGAAAATCCTTTTAACCACCTGAAGGTGTGCTTCTTTTGGATTTTCCTGGAATCTTCCAACTATTCCCACTGCATGCATGATGTATGGTCGGATACCTGTCAGATAGAGCAGACTACCAATCATGGATCTATAGGTTGGTTGATGTACTGTTGTTGAATCATCATTTGCACTAAGGTTGCATCCTGTTACCATAGGGGTACATACTGGTTTAGAATCTTCCATGCCATATTTCTTCAAGATATGCTTTAGGTACTTGGTTTGTGATAGAAAGATACTGTCTTTGTTTTGTTGGACTTGTAAACCAAGAAAATATGTCAGCTCACCAAGCAGGGACATTTCAAATTCTTTCTGCATCACCAAGGCAAACTTTTGACTCATGGCTTCTTCATTGCTACCAAAGATGATATCATCAACATACACAACAAGTATTAGCAATTTATCATTGCCAATTTTATATATATATATTGCTATCTGTTAATCCTTTTGAAAAACCTTGTTGATGGAGGTATTTGTCTAGACGATAATACCAAGCTCTTGGAGCCTGTTTAAGACCATAGAGAGCCTTTTTGAGTCTACATACAAGTTTTGGATCATTTCCAAGGATAAATCCATTTGGTTGCTCAATATACACTTCTTCTTCTAAGTCTCCATTTAGAAAGGCAGATTTCACATCCATTTGATATACTTTGAACTTTTGAAAGCTAGAAAGAGCAAGGAACATTCTTAAGGCTTCAAGTCTGGAAACCGGTGCAAAATTTTCTTCAAAGTCTATACCTTCTTGTTGAGCATACCCTTTACAAACAATTCTATCCTTGTTTCTAATAACATATCCATTTTCATTCATCTTGTTTTTTAATATCCATTTGGTCCCTATGAGATTCTTATCATTAGGTCTAGGAAACAATTCCCAAGTGTTATTCTTTTCAATCCGCTCAAGTTCTTCATTCATGGCCTTGATCCATCATTCATCTTTGCATGCTTCATGAATATTTGTGGTTCAACAAAGGAGAGAAATGCTATATAGCTTGAAGCTTTTGTAATAGTTCTTCTTGTTTGTACACCTGCCTCTTTCTGCCCCAAAATTTGAGTCTCTGGATGATTCTTCTGTACGTACATGGATGGATTCTTTTCTTCTACCCTTATCTGTTCTTCTGGTGCCTCATAGGTTTCTTCTTCATCATTAGTCTGATTTGAAGTTGAAGGATAGTCCTCTTCATCTTCAAAATCTTCGATTTTTATCTGCTTTGGATTGTCGCCTGCTTCATCAACCACCACATCAATACTTTCAACAATTTTTCCATGTCTTTTATTCTAACACTTATATCCTTTACTTCGGGAAAAGTAACCAAGGAGAATGCCTTCACCTACTCTAGGTTCAAACTTACCAAGGTTTTCATCAGTCCTTTTGATGTAACATTTGCTTCCAAAAACTTTGAAGTATTTTACTGTAGGATTCTTACCATACCAAAGTTCATGAGGAGTTTGAGTGTTGTTTACTCGGACATTTGTTTTGTTGGGAATAGTAATGGCAGTGAATGCATCTTCACCCCAGAAGGTTGCAGAAGTTCCAGAATCATCAAGCATAGCACGAGCCATTTGTTGAATCGTTCTGTTCATCCTTTCCACTACTCCATTTTGTTAAGGAGTCCTTGCAGTAGAGAATTCCCTTCTTATTCCATGTTCTTCACAAAAGTCTAAAAATTCATCTGAGGTAAATTCCCCTCCTCGATCAGACCTATGGCATTTGATTCTATGATCTGATTCATTTTCAACCAAGGATTTGAAATATTTGAACTTTTCGAAAGCTTCGTCTTTATGCTTCAGAAGTCCTAACCAACACATCTTGGAAAAGTCGTCAATGAACAATATAAAGTATTCTTCTCCTCGAGGTGACTTTTTCCTTGATGGACCACATAAATCAGTATGGACAAGTTCAAGTGGCTTACTAGTTGATCCTTCCTTCTCAGGGAAATTAGCTCTGGTTTTCTTACCAAACTAACATCATTTGCATATTGTATTGTCTGGAATTCTGATGTCAGGGAGATCATGAACCGCCTGATATTTGCATGCTTTCCTTATCTAAGGGAAGCTTAGATGCCCCAATCTTCTGTGCCATATCCAGTTTTCATCGTTCTTGCTTAGATAGCATTGTTGTTGTCCTCCCTTGAGTATGTATAAATTATTTGGAGTTCTTATGCCTTTGATCATTGTTTCTCGTGTATCAAGCTTGCGAACAATACATCCATTTGATCGAAATATTACCTCATTTCCTTGATCACACATTTGGCTAACACTAAATAGATTATGCTTTAAGCCATCAACATACATAACATTTCTAGCTTTGACTTTTTCTTTCAAAAGAACAGAACCTTTACCTTTTATGAGTGTAGGGGTGTGATTTCCGAATGAGACCTTCCTTTGGTTTTCTAAGGCACTATATGGCTGAAGTTTTTCTTTATCACATGTCATATGTTTCGAGCATCCACTGTCGATGTACCACTAATTTTCTTGTCCTTCTACATATAAGGCTATACCACATCGTTTTGGTTACGGTTCTTTCTTTCTCCATGTTTTGGGACCCAATGGAGCTTGCTCCTTCTGAGATGTTTGCCAAAGCTTACTCCTGCATTCAGAATCTTCATGACCGAAGCTATTACAAATAGAGCATTCTATTTCATTTTCAAGAGCAAAAACGTTATTGTAGGTCCTCTTCATGATCCCAGTCACACTCCTTTGATTTCATGCTTCTTGAGTCATGATGGTCTTGTAGGCAACACATTGAGCAGCTTTGTGTCCAAAGTTATGACATGAAAAACATTAGCCATTAAAGAAATTCCTGCAATTATCAAATCTACTGACCAGATGATTGTAGTTTCCATTGACATTCATTCTTAAGGCAAATTGAGAATGATTTACCTGCGGTTGGTTGTAGATTCTGTTCATCCTTGAAGTAGATTGACCCTGATTTACCTAGTGATTTGCTTTAAGCCTTTGCTGACGATTATCGACCTATTCACTTCTCCTTGCTGCATCAAGATAACTTTTGGATGTGGATGGCTTCTGTGCTTGAGATGCTTCTTTAGTATATCCAAGACCTGTCTTGATTAGAGGAGAACGTTTCACTTTGATAATCTCATCTAAAGTTTCAGATCCTTTAGCAAATCTAAGATTAAGAGCTTTTGTTTTCTCAATATCTTTTCTAAGTCCCACAATTTCACATTCTAACTTTTCATTGTGTTTTTCCCTTTCAGCAAGTTGGAATGTCAGAGTATCTATGATCATACTCTTTTCTTCCAAACAAATTTTAAGTTTAGAAATTTCTTCATAGAGATTATCTTCATCTATAGCATCCAAGAAATCGTCATCTTCAAAAGCCATCAAAAGTCTATAATCATTACCATGTTCATCTTCATCACTATTTGAAAGTCCATCGCTGTCTTCATGTGTATAATAGCTCTTCCTACTTACATTCTATTTTCTGTTCCATTTAACTGGTTCCTTACCTTTATCAAGCTTATCTTTATGAGGACATTTGGCTTCATAGTGACCAACTCTCCCACAAGCAAAGCATTTGAAAGGTAGCTTACCTTTGAATCTTGCAGAACCCCATTGAAGGTTCTTGACAAAGTTTGATTCTTCTTCTCCTTCTGACGTATGTCCTGACTCATTGTATTCCCCTTTTGAAGTTTTGAATGCAGCTTCTCTAATGTCTGATGGACCCCCTTTTCTCATTTTGAAAGAAGTTAGGATTCCATGTAGCTGTGACATGGTAATACTCTGAAGATTCTTCTTTTCTTCTATGGCAGAAACTTTTGATTCAAACTTAGAAGACAAGAATCTTAAAACCTTTTGAACTAAAGTAACTTATTTTATCTCTTCACCCAAGTTTTTCATTTGATTAAAAATCTCATCTATACGTAAGAAATAATTAGCCACACTTTCATCATTGTGCATTCTGAGAGTTTCATATTGAATCCCGAGAGATTGTAGTTTTGCACATTTTACCTGATCGTCTCCTTCATAGCTTAGAATGATCTTGTCCCATATTTCTTTGGTGGGTTTGAGCTGCATAACCTTGACGAATTCTGAATGAGATAGACTCCCCAATAGAGTATTGACAGCCTTTGCATTTGTTTCATACTGCTTTTTACGAGCTATATCTGTAGGAGTTGCTGATGGGAATCTGTATCCTCCTTCCATGATATCCCAAACTTATGCACCAAGATATTAAAGATAGGTTGTGGTTCTTACATTCCAATAGAAGAAGTTTCTCCCATCAAAGATTGGTGGCCTGATGGATGCCTCCCTTTCATAGTTTCTAATGATGATAGATCTTCCTTCAAGCGATCAAGCTTCTTCTGAAGGACTTGCTCTGATTCCAATTATTGGAAATAATATTGAGAGGGGGAGGGTGAATCAGTATTATCAAATCAAACGCTTTTTCATTTTAATACTCAGATATATATACGCTACTTCATTTATGGTAACCTGCATATACACACAACTGTGTCTAAAGAAACTAGCGTATATCCAATAAACTTATGATTTAGTTAATCCATTAAATTTTGATATTTAATTAGTACATCTGAACTTCATTAACCATAAGAACAAAAAATAGGTGCAGAAAAACAGGACAGATCATCACACACATGAACAAAATATATAAGGTGGAAACCCAATGTGGGTGAAAACCACCTGCTGCAATTCGTCTCTATCTTCTTTTAATAAAAAACATATTTTTATAATATTTTTGTACTGGTGTAGTCTTATACCAGTACGCAAGCTTCTACCTGTAGAAGGCTACAATCTTCTCTCGTTCTCTAGCTTCTCCTCGAAGGGAGCTACAACCCCCTTAGCTCTTGTACTAGCTGATGTACTAGTATGTAGGTGCTGACCTACAGAAGGCTACAACCTTCTCTTTTCTTCCAGGGACCACATTTCATAAATTTTCATACTGGATCCATAAATAACATCAATCAAACATCAAATGTATCTACATCAACCAATCCCCTTTGCACCAACCAAAACTAAATCAATAAATCACTTCTCTGAATGATGTAACCAGAATATAGTAACAGTAATCAGACACCAATCCTGAACCCAGAATACTGCAGCAATAAACAGAAGTAGCTAAAACATATTTTATGAGATGTACGCTACTTCAAGATGAAGAACCTACATGCATACGCTTCTGTATTAAGGCAAACTTGCGTATACACTATTTTGAATTACCGAACCAGCGTGTATATGCGCCTTTGCTATGTCAAACCTGCATATAGATCTATAAAAGATAATTTACCCTTTTCTATTATTTAGACATCAGTTATACCCAAATTATCACGTCTATAGATTAAGTCATGCGCCAACTATCATAGAGAACTCATCCCTATTCTTGCACTCAGGTTCCTCCTTGGTTTAGATCGAGCTATGCACCATAACCTAATGACCAGTATTCTAGGTCTTTCTCTTCATTAGATATTCAATGCTTGAGTGCCTTTGCCTAATGATCTCCTTCCCCTTTTATAGTCTTAGGCCTTGCTCAATACCATGGTCAAAAACCACTTAGAACCAAAACCTGGGTCCAAATACCTAGGTTCAACACTTCGAACGAGATACCACGGTCCAAAACCATAGGTCCAAATACCAAGGACCAGAAACCATGGACCAAAAATAATTTTTCCCACATGTACATGCTTTTCCTTGCGTGAAAGTGCATGCAGACGCATACGCGCCTTTTTATAGGCTATCCCACGTGTATACGCGGCTTGGTTAAGAGGAACCTATGTATATCTCTTTTTCTTTCATTATGGGAGCCTGAACTGTGATCTACCATCTGAGTGAGTTGCCATCAAGGACAACACCTATGTCATAGTGCCAAACCTGTGTCATAATTCCAACATTCTATTCACACTTCAGCAAATTATTAAATTAATTTTCACATTCATACCAAAAACTTGCAGACATAAGAAGCTACATCCATCAAATAGTCTATTCATAAATTTCTAGTACATAAAACCTACGGTAAGTAGGACTTTTACTCTAACAATTTATATGCACAAAAACTACAGCCATTCATGTCTTTAGACAAACACTTTGCATGACGTTAAGTAGGACTTTTACTCTAATAATTTATATGCACAAAAACTACAGCCATTCATTTCCTTTGACAAACACTTTTCATGATGATAAATTGGACTTTTACTCTAACAATTCATATCATTGAGGCATTTTGCCAAATACTTGGCAACAATGAATTTGAGATTCTTCTTCAACCTATTCAACTCAGAAAATTCAGAAATTGAAACTTCAAATGTTGGCTTCTTAAAATAGGGACTAAACAATCTTAGTTTTTCATCAAAAACTAGAAAATAGACAAATATAATTGACAATAACAATTTGCAAAATCACCTAGATTTTCAATTTGGGTTCTACAAATAACGTTTTTGGAATCAAATGAGGGGTTAAATGGCCATTTGGCACGGATACCTGCTAATGTTGAGCGAAAAAGTAACAGAACATTCTTGAGATGTGATTTATTAAAACAACAACAACAAAAGCATTCCTACTATCTCATTTATCACTTTGTCAAACACTTAGTGTGCAAACTTCATCTACATTTGTACATGGAGAAGAAAAAAACTCAAATTTATGATAATATGGTATTGTAGTCAACTCATGGAAACCTTGCAGTGTATTTATACAATTCCAAAAAGATAGGAATATGCTCCAACTCCAATGAGATTGTGCTCTTGATCCAATATCCTTACAAACTCATTCTGAACCATCATGTTTTGCTCCCAACCATATCTAGGGAGAACTTCTTCCCCTGGAACCCCCGAGCTGTAAGATCTCACTAAAAGTACCAAAATATGGTAATAGAGAGATATCCAAGGCAAGATGAGGAAGTAAGTTTCACTTCCTCCCAACACCACTCATGGTCAGCTCCACCAGGTAGAGCTACATAGTAATTTAGATTAGGAATTTCAAAATCATTTCAAAAGGAATTAGCCACTCTCCAAGTCTCTCACTCTCATATTATTTTTGAAATGTCTCCAAGTCTTGGTATCATAATGCACCTCCCTCCTCCCTAAGTGAGAATACATGAGACACATATATAGGAGCAGCAACAAATTCTTGTCATAAAGGAGGAGTAATATGCATGCATTGTATTCCATTTAAAGGAGTGTAACTCATGTCATTATGTAGAGGTATGCATTAAAGAGAGCGTAAGAGGAAATTTTTATGACATGTCTTAAATGATTTGAAGAGGAATATGCCATTCTTTGATGAGTGCATAAAATAGAGTATAATGTATTATTAAAAGAGAGAGATTTACATAGATCCATGAGAGTCATCAAGGAGAGAGGTGTGAAGTGATTGAGGAGATGAAGGTGACTTGTAATTCTCTTTTAATAATAATATCATAGTCTCATGAAAGATAATAATAATATTGATAATGTTAATAATATTGAGGATTAATTCGAGATTGAATGATTAGGATTGATTAACGATAAGTTAAGTGATTTTCCTTCAACTATACTTGATTACCAATTTATGTCAGGTGATTTACTAGTTTTTGAAAGTCACGCTTGAGATGCTAGACATGACTTTCTATTTTTATAAAGTCACTCTAGGATTTTAGAAAAGAGATTTTATTAAGTAAATTCATCCCTGAGCTTCCCATTAGTGGCATTTTTCTTCCGTAGAATATGGATTCCATACCCCTATTGCATGCATCTTCGTACCTTAGTAGATTGAGGACTCCACTCCCTGATCTACTCTAAAGATCCAAGATTCCACACATTGATCTTTTTAAATATTCAGGATTCTGTACCCTAAACATTTTATTATAGATACAAGACTCCACGTCTTTATCTTTCATGGATTTAAGACTCTGCGCCCTAATTTCCATGGCTTCTCATCTACTCTGCTTTGAAACTCCACATTTCACCTTAAGGTACTGATTGTGAGCTCATACCCATATGATGGTTTGTTGGTAAGGTCTTGTTCCAAGACCTGCATACATCACAATCTCATAGATCAAAGGAATCAATGAATTTCATAATTAACTTATTCAAATTTTACCAAAGATTGTGCATGGCTTCCACAACCATTTTGGTTCTAGATAAATGACTTCCGAAGCCATTTAAAATTTGAGCATCCTTGTTTGAAAATAACCACGTTCCATATCACATCCTGCTCAATACAAGATTAAGCATATAAAATCATAAAAATCATCTATCATGAATTCCACAATCATTTATAATTTTATCATCCTTGTTTGAAAATAACTATATACGTACCACATCTTGCTCATTACAAGATTAAACATATATAATCATATAAATCATGTATCATCCATAAATCATAATTAACCATATGTTCCACATAGCCAAGATCATCTATGGATCTACGTGTCTCAATCCTGAATCAACATCCATGTCATACACATCTTTCCAAACTAAGATACCAAAAGATAAAACATTGATAATATGCTCTTAACCAAAATCAATTCTTATACACACAGCCATAGATATTATCCGAATCACACAAAAACTAGGTGACCCAAACCAGGTCTATATCATATAAGCATGTACATAAGTCTGTCACACATAATATTATCTCATTATATCAAAATCACCCTCTCCAAGTGTCATCAAAGCTATCTCACCAAGGTGGGACACTACATACTCCCCCTCTTGGGCTAAACTTGGCCCGAAGTTTTTCCTACAGTCATATGATACTTAGTTATTTTGAATTCTCCTACTAAGGTGTTAACCTTATGTATATGTATTTGGTATATTTTTCTTCATGCCAAACCATAGTTCAATGTTTTCTAAATTGGAAGCAACTCCATGAAAACCGAAACATACCATTCTTAATCAACTAGAAAATATATCCATGCCATATTAGGCATGTTTCTATATAAAATGGCAAGTATTTCTATATCAAAACCAGCCATACAATTTATAGTACCATATCAAAATACTATTTATGTAATTTATATGACATCTAATTAAGATATCTATAATATTTTGATGTTCTACATGTTATTTTTCATAGTCAACATGAATCCTATATGTGTCATCTTCTTGGTTCTATAGTATGTTGAGCTTGCCAAGCTATAAATATCTCACACATTGGTTGTAAAGAAAAACAATAATGGTCCATCCCATCTGACAATCAAATTTGCATACAAGAAGCACAAAATCATCCACATACAATTGCCAGTGAAACTATGCAACAAAACATGATGTCATATATAAAACCCACTCTTACATCTCACTTAGTTTATGTCCTCTCAATCCAAGTTTCCCCTTTTCATTCCATAAGACATTCTTGCAATCAAAATCTTTAGGATATACCTATAGTTTTTACTAAATGCTTAATCTTTAGGAAAAATAACAATTTTAGGTTTAAGACAACATTTTATTTATTTATTTTTTAACTAACAAGATAAGATTCCATACAGTCCTCATTGACCCACTTTCGTATTATAAACCATTCCTTTAATTCCCATAATCTTCATTATTATTCACTTCTCTTACTTGAGAATAAATTATGAATGATTCAGTTAGAAGATATTCATTCCAAAAATAATTAAATATATCTTTTCAAAAGTGGCTTGTAATCAAGAACAACTTTTGTAATTACACAAACACAATATCTATATTATTGAATCTATCTTGATAACTATAAGTCAACTTGTTTTCCCACTATAAAATCACTCGTAATTTCTATTCAATAAGTAATCAATCCATTTGGTTTCATGTCTTATTCCTTACTATTAAAACATACACACAAACAAAAAAAACAAGCTATGAAAACCATACATTTCTCAAATTATGAAGAATCTTGTTGATTTTAAATAATATTTAGACTATCATAAAGACATTTCTAGCCTAAGGATAAGTTTTTTTTTTTTTTTACTAGCTCTCAAAAGATTATAACCTTTTGCAGGATTACTAACTACTCATACAACTATACATCCAAGAACAAAAGTTCTAAATCCTTCAATCTCTTCCATTCCATATATAATACAATCATCTTAGGCTTCTAAATCATGCAAGAATTCCAATTCATCAAAATGTGATCTCACTCTCCTTCAATTTCTCCCTCCAAAAATATCACTTCTTGTAAAACAAGAACTCAACTAAGCTTTTCATTAATCACATACCTTTCTCTTTAAGTTCAAATAGAAGCAAAGTTCTCACCACATAAAATGTTTATCTTCTAAACCTGTTATTCTCTTAACAATTTTCAAGTTAATCAAATTCTAGAAAGCAGTTCTTCAAGTTCATAAAAAATATGAATTTTGACTTGATAACCTAACTAGTAATAGTTTAGAGCATTTCATGAGTTAAATCCTCATAATTTCTCTAATTAATTTGGTTAAATATAATTCAACCAATATTCAACTGACAAAATAATTAAAGAGACTATTATGGCTTTCCTATACCTAATTTGTATTGAGCCAATAAAAAGGATATTTCATAAAATTATCACAATAATATTTTTCTACATTTCATTCATTTTAATTCTACCTAAATCCAACACATACAAATTAATTAAAATACTAGAGGATAGATACCTAGTTCACACTTGAGTCCATATATCAAAATCAATTATTCCAAACATTCTAAACCACCTAACAACGTTTAGTATACCAATCTTAGTATCTTCATTTGTAATAAAAATAAAATAATGGATTTAAATCTTAAGCAAATTCATGTTTCGAATCTCTATCCATTTAACTTTAATTACACATAATTAATCCTCCTTAATCAGGTTTGAGATTTCATCAAAATATTTTTGTTCATTCTAACCAGAAGAATTACTTAGCTCATAGATATATGTTAGTATGGATTCCACACCAATACCTTACCTCATTACTTAGCTCATAGATATACGTTAGTATGGATTCCACACCCATACATTTTCTCATAGATATATGCTAGTATGGATTCCACACTCATACATAACTTAGGGAAAACATAAATTTCAAGTGTTCCTTCAAATGGATTCCACAACCCTTCATGCACTAGTCATTTAAGCCTCTTGTTTATTAGGAAGGTCATACCTCAACCTAGTGTTTGAGTAATTTCAAGTTATTTGATGCATAAATTTAACCCAAACTACACAAAGTCATGTCAAAGAAATCATAGGAATTCCATTCTTACTCATTAAGAACGTATTCCCAAATCATATTTTAACACATCAAATTAATGCACATACATTACTCTTGAATCTTCATTCACAGCTAAAAGTGACATCCTTCAAGTTAGCTTCTATTAAGTTTCCATTAGTGTAGGTAATAAAAGAGTCAAAATTAACATGACGAACTCAATCATTATGTTAATTGAATATTGGCCTTACACTTGACACACATTCCCAAAGAATACACACCAATGCCATCATGCTATAGTTTAGATTAGGCTAATATTTTTCTTTGTAGATATAATTTCAACTAGTAGAGATGGCTCGTAGGCCCATATCACATTGATAATGATGCATTAAACATATATGCAACCATACATCCACTCCACATATCTCACTCACTCATTGAAAATCAAAAAATTCGCATGCTTGGGTTTAACCCCAACTTCTCAAGCACATCCTTTCCAAGTCAACATACACAATAATTCAACATGCATTCAAAATAACCATTCATGCATCAACCTACAAGAAAGCATGGTGTCCCATTAGGCCCTAGTGTTTTAACTTGGATATGATACCATATGTAAGGTCCCACCTTACCAACCATAAATAGTATAGAGAAGTAAATGTCACATTGAATACTATTACTCAATTTTTATTTTCATTTTATTTTTGTTTAAGTCATAATATGACTAACTTAGCTATCATGTAATCATGTTCCTTCAACTATTTAATGTAAGATTATAACATAAGAAGTCAGGGATAACTTTCCCTTAAGACCAATTCCAAAACACATTTCCTCTCAAGTTTAAAAGATCATAACATGTGCTCTTTTCATACTTATATATGAGCTCTAAGTAAGAGTGGAAATAAATTCTACCATAATTCCATGTGCGAACATTAAGCTAGATCAATCTATTTGATTTCCTAGATTATGCTAAATAAGATTCATTTATTGACTCTTGATATCATAACCACAAAAGTATTATACTTCTTTTACAAAAATCACATATAAGTGTATGAGTATTAACCTACCTATAGCAAGGTAACTGAGGGAAGAATGTGTCTCTCTTCATCAATAAATCTAATAAATATGATATGTTTATGAAATAGAATCACAAAATATATTGACCCAACAACATTTCCAAATTCACCAATTAAAATTCCCAATCCCAATTATTAAGGAAATGCTGCAATCATGAGAATAATATATTAAATGTTCAAACAAAAGAAACTATTGTTACTAATTCAAAAGCATGTTATTCTTCAAAAAGTGTCATGTAAAATAATGAAACTGCATAAATCAGGCACAAGTAGTTGTTTTCTACAGTCATTGAAGAACAAGAATGAACCCATGAACAAATGCAGCTCAGACAAAACTTATTATGCTCACTTGCACAAAACCCTACAGAAAGTCACTATAAAATTGTTTCCAACGACCCCCCTTTTTTTATGAAAGATTTAGATAATAAAAGTAACAACAATCCTATTCTCTATTCCTTTTTTTTTGCTTAAGCAAGTATGGATCCTTCTATATGATTGCGTCAAAAAATATTGTACAATGTAAACCTCCGTCCACTCGACGCCGAAGAGAAAGAAAGGAAAAGAAATCCAAGCCTCCAAGGGCTACCCTGTACCGTAGTACATAAAAAAGAAAGAGCCTAAGACAATACTGACAAGACTCTAGACCCACCTACAAAAAACCCGCGTGCTAACACATGGCCCCCTTCCGGAAAACCCCTACCCAACACACCGACCCATCGAAACAAGAAGATTGATGGCTGAGGAAAGACGTGCTTCTCCAAAGAGCTAGAAGTTTACCACCCCAGCCCCACCAAATTGTACTTCGAAAGACCACCGTTGATTCACAACACCTGAATCCAACGGATGAGAAGAATTTCATGACGGATAGAAAGGCAGAAAGTTATTTCGCAATGGAGGGCAGTTTTCCGCCCCCCCCACCTTGCCACGCATCGCCAGATGAATGGGATCATTGTGACCACACGAAAACCATTTCCGCTTTGGGGGCCGCACGATCAGTCTGAAACCACTTGGGAGGTGGTTTTGCTATCTAGGCTTCATTGACTAAAACCTCCCGTTACCGAAAGACTTAATTCCTCTATCAAAGACTGAACTACCTCGCCTTGGATTGGGAAAAAGCAAGGGTAAAAGTATTCCATCGAGCCAAGGCTTACAAGAAACATCTGAGATCAGCATTACTCTTACACCTTGAGTCTGGGTAACTAGACAAGGATCATTTTCTTTCGGAAACATTGCCCAAAAGGAAGGCTCAACCAGGGGAAAATCCATTTGAGCTATTTCCTAAGGTGTTGAGTCTAAACACCTCCCTGTCATCTTCCACCTGATCGTCGCATTGAGCTCTCAATCTACTAGGCCTCAACTCCTGCCACTTTGTCAACCCATATTTCCTTGAGCAGCTAACCCCCTGGTTAGCCAGAAGATCCGACAGCTTTTTTTCTTTTCTGTGAATGTGGTGGAAACTGATAGTGCGCAGGCCCTGAACATGGCTTTGAATCCTTTGGAAAACTTGAATTAGTTTCCAATGTTTAGAGACTTTATCCGGTGCGGTTCCATTGTGAATTTTTTCCACTGAGTTGATAATTATTCTGAATCTACCTCTATCATGACATTTTGACAGTTGTCTTGCTTCAGCAAATCCAGGCATTGCTCCATAGCCATAAGCTCGGCCATGTTATTGGTGGCTGTACCTAGGTGGTAATGAAAGATGCTAAGTATACTTCCCTCTGAATTTCTAAGAACACCTCATACCCTACTGTTCCTGGGTTCCCCTTAGAAGCCCCATCAATGTTGTATTTTAAATAGCCTGCTAGAGGGGGATGCCAAAATTCCTTTTCTGAATCCGACAAAAGGATCCTCCTGTCAATGCCTAGGAGGGAGAGCCTCTACAGCCCCAGCTTCCTGAGAATTTTTGAATCTGTGTCTGAGGGGGGCTTTTTGGGGAGGTTACAAACAGTGGTTCCCACAGTCTCCTTGAGCTATTTCAGGATTAACTCTAGCAGGAGTTGGGGGGGTTTCTTTCCTCCCTTAAAAATTATTTTATTCCTCTCCTTCCACATGTTACATATGATGAAGCTTGGTACAAGATCCCACACTGAGTTAAGAATTTCATTATCCGAAAAAAAAATTCCTCCAATTGATGAGGGTACTAATGATGCTCCTTCTGTCCCTATCAGATTGTTGGAAGATTGCAGCAAATAAGTCCCATAGCTAGGATGTGAAAATGCAATTGTTGAGTAAATGTTCCAAGGTTTCTTCTTGATCTTCACATAGCAGGCATCTTGAAGGCCCCTGTACACCCCTCTTCCTTATGTTGTCCCAAGTCAGAGATTTCCTATGATAAACAACCCACATGAAGATTTTGATTTTCATCCACCCTGGATGTTTCCAAAGGATTTGCTAGATTTTGTCTGGAACAAGGGGATCCATCCCAAGAAGAATGTTTTTAGCTTCCTTAAGATTAAAGGTGTCCTCTTTGTTCTCTCCCCATCTCATTTGGTCTTGTCCCTCTACCACTAACATCTTCCTTTGTTCTATAATTTTCCTGAGTTCCTCTGCTTTAGTTTTCAGGAGATTGTTATTACTGTAATCTATGTTTCTCCAAATTTTCCACTTTTCCATGGGATGAGGATGTGTCCATAAATATTTAACCTTTATTAAACCTTGGGACTCCAACTTCTGTTTAATATCTAGAAACTCTTCTTTTACCAGAATTGATTCTTGTTGCCATTTATCTTCCTAGAAAAGAGCAAGATTTCCGTCTCTGATTTCCCAGAAGCTATTCTCTTGTACTAGTCTTCTATTTTCCCAGGCTTTGTTCCAAATATAAGAACCCTTTATATTTCCCAACATTCTTATAAGATCACTGTTTTGCCAGGAATTAGCATATTTTTCTTTCCAGATCTTTGCCCATTGAGTTTCTGGTTGCTGGACCTAGCGCCACCAAAGTTTGGCCCCTAGAGCCTTACTAAGAATCTCTTGATCATCCAATCCAAGCCCTCCATGGTTCTTGGGCTTAAAAATTTTATCCCAAGACACTAAGGGCCATTTTCTCTTGGTCTCCTCCCTACCCCAAAGGAAATTTCTTTGAATATCTCTGAATTGCTGAAGGACCCCTTTTGGAGCTGGGAGGGCTGATAACATGAAGATGGGGGTTGCTTGAAGCACTGCTTTGGTAAGAACTAGTCTGCCAGCAAGGTTTAAAGATCTGATGGTCCATTTAGTGACTTTATCCTACAACTTGTTGATCAAAGGTTCCTATATACTTTTGTGCATTGGTTTTGTCGTTAGAGGAACTCCTAAATATTTTGAAGGAAGAGAATCCCTTTGGAAGCCAAGAATTCTGGAGATGTTTTTCTGAATAGAAATATTGGTATTGAAGAAAAATATTTTAGATTTGGAGAGATTTACTTCCATACTTGAAGCCGAGGCAAAAATATTCAGAATTATTTTGTAGTTTGAGGCTTCTTGGACTGTGGGGAGTCCTTGAAGCATGGTATCATCTATAAATTGTTGGTGAGTCAGAGCTTGCCCATTATCCGTAAGTTACAGGCCTTTAATCTTTCCTGTAGATTGCACCTGCTTTATAGCTCTCCCCATCCCTTCCATCATGATAATAAAAAGGAAGGGGGAGAGAGGGTCCCCCTATCTGATGCCTCTAGAATAATTGAAAATCTTTGAGGGGGAGCCATTAACCAATATAGAAAAACTGGAGGAGGTCACTAGTGCCATTACCCATCTAACCTAGAGATCATCAAAACCAAATGCAATCAGCATATTCTTTAGGTAGACCCAATTTACTTTGTCGTAAGCCTTGGCAATATCTAATTGCATGATCATACCAGCTGCTTCTTGCTAGTTAAAGAGTGCACCACTTCTTGTGCTTGAATGATATTATCCAGAATTTGTCTGCCTTCCACATACCCTGATTGCTCCTAGAAACCAGGACTGGAAGCAAAGGTTTGAGTCTGTTAGCCACTAACTTGGATATAATATTGTAGATTACATTGCATAGGGCTATGGGTCTGTATTTATCCAGTGTAAGAGCAATCTCCTATTTGGGGATCAGGGCGATGAAGGAAGTATTGAGGGCTTTCAGAATAGTTTTATTTGACCTGGAATCCTCCACAGCATTCAATATGTTTTGCTTAACAATGTTCCAACAAGATTTGAAAAAATCCACATTGAAACCATCCAGGACCAGTGCTTTGCCATTTTGCATGTCTTTAATTACATCTCTTAGCTCCCCTTCCATTACTGGTCTATTAAGGTTGAAGTTGTCCTCCGTGGATGCCAGTTTCGGTATGTTTCTAGTAATTTCCCTGATGGCTTGCTCTCTATCTGAAATGTTCTCCTGTGTTATACCTTGGAAGTGGTGGACTAACACAGCTTCTATAGCTTTATGGGATGTCTGAAGTTCCCATGCTTCATTCTTGATTGAAGAGATATTGTTGTGAACTCTATTGGCGATGGTGGTTCTATGAAAGAACTTAGTGTTGCACTCTCCTTCTTTTAACCATTGAACTCTGGATTTTTGTCACCAAAATATTTCCTCTTGTTTACATAGATCCTCCCATTTTTGATACTGTTTATCCGCTTATTCACTGATCTCTTTATCAAAGCCTTTCTTGATTAGAGCTTGGTTGAGAGCCTGCATTTTGTTTTCAACTGCTCTCTTTTCTTCGAAAATATTACCAAAATCCTTCTTATTCCATTCCTTAAGCCAACATTTTATGTGCTTTAATCTCTTGTGAAGAAGATACATTCTAGTTCCCTGAATCTACAAGTCCTCTGACCACCATTTCTCAATGTTGTTTGTGAAGTCTAGGTGAGACAGCTAGATATTTTCAAATTTGAAGGGTATATTTCTAGGAGTACCTATGCCCTTGATTTCCAATTGGATTGGCCAATGATATAAGCCACCAAAGGGAAGAACTCATGATGTTACCTCTTTCCCATCTGTCATAAGATTCTCAGAGATGAAGAATCTGTCTAGCTTTGAGGTGACTAGGGTGTCTCCTCCTCCCCTGTTATTCCAAGTAAATAGGCCTGTATTCCAATTAGTATCCACTAGATTAATGTTGTCAAAGAAAGTTTGGAAAGTTGTGGAGTCTCTACTTAGAGATCTTGTTCCTCCTTTCTTCTCTGGAAGGGATTTAATCATGTTAAAATCCCCTCCCATGATCCAGGGTATGTCTGCATGTCTGTCCCTGAGATCCACCAGGGTATCCAGAAACTTAAGTTTGTCATATATTCTCTGAGGGCCATAAACATTTGTGACCAGAAAGGTATCTCTTTCTCCTACTAGTTGAATGACAATCGATAAGTAATTTCTGGATGCCTCAGCGTCCAGAATACCAATTTTGTGGGGATTCCATAGAGTGAGTAAACCCCCTGTTGTATTCTCTGCTTTTACTTCAAGAAACTCATAGCTGTTGAGCCATTTACTGTGGATTTGTATTACTTTTGAATGAAATATTCCATTTCTTGGATAAACATTATATCCGATGTTTCTTGTTTCATTCTGTTGCTAAGCATTCTATGCTTTCTCTTACTCCCTAGACCTCTAATATTCCAAGATGTCAAATTCATTATAAAAGATTTGTAAAGGAGTAACTAGCTAGATCTTTCATCTTACCTGAATCAATCATCAGTTTTCCACACTCCATCAAGAGTTCATTTTTCGTTTTCCTGCATCTTTTCTTGCCTGGGTTTCTATTGACTAGTCCCAGTGTAGTTTTCGTCGTTTTCACTCCTCTACTGTCCTGCTTGTCTATGTTGTTACATCGCTCTGGCTCCCCAGTTTACGATCTCCATAGAAACAGTTGTTGTATTCTGCTGAGTTCCTCTTGAGGTAGCGAATCCACTCCCCCCATGGTGCCCTACCTCAAGAAGCCTTCTAGGTCTAGGTTTTCTTTATCAAGAATTTCTAGTAGTTCATGGTCCTCTAGGTTCATGTCATTCTGGGTCATTTCCTGATCCATTTCTTGTTCAACATCACTCATAGTGGCTTCTTTCTGGTACTCATCATTTTGTGTTTGTTCTAGGTTTTTCCCTTCCTCCTTTTTTGTAGAACTCCCTTCCATTGCTTGTTCTTCTTTAGTATTCTCTTCCTCTTCCTGAAGCACCTGGAAACTATTTTTCCTAACATGTTGTTCTTCGCGTTGCTGATTCTTCAGACCTCTCTTACTTCCTTTACTTCGGTTAACCACTTTCTGAAAGCTATCTAATTATTTCACTGTATTGATACTACTTTTATTTATTTCTTTGTTGAGCAGACAGTCTCTAAAAAGATGTCCATGTTCATGGCATTTGCGACATCTGAATGGAATGTTCTCATAATCTACTGTTTGCACCCATTCTTTATCAAAAACTTCCAAGATTATCTCCTCTAGTAGAGCTCCTGATAGGTCCATTTCCACACAAATTCTGGCAAAGGAAGTATATTTTCCCCTTCTAGTGGCTTCATAGGCTTTAACATAACGTCCTAATTAATTGTCTCCGCTAACGATTCATTTTTCCAGTAATCAAGAGGTAGAGAGTAGAGTCTTACCCAAACTCGAACTGAAGTAAAAGTCTCCTTTTCTAGGACAAAGTTCATAACCCAAGGTCTCATATAGAGCCTTGCAGCAGCATAGAAGTAGGGCCCTCCTTCAAATATTATGTCCTTGTCTTCAATATTTGTGAACACCACCGTAAAGAAACCCTTAGACCCAAGGTGAAGATATATGCTTCCTTTAGGTTTCCAATGGTATCTGATCCATGATTATAGAGTTTTTTTAGTGGGCCATAGTCTCATAAACTTACAGATGATGGCATATGTCCCCATGTGTTCCCTATACGCCTGCAGCTCTAGATTATTTAAAATCACCCTAGGAGTTATATCTGTTTTGGGTTTGCAGGGTCCCTTGTGTTTCTTGTCTTTGGTTTCTTGTTTTTTGTCTTCTACCTCCTTGTCTTTTGTGCCATTCTAATCCTTTTCTGTGGGTTCTTCTGTTCCCTCTTCCGTGCTTTTTTTTCCTTCCACCCGTGTTTCCCTAACATCTTCTAGAGGCTTTTTCCCCCTATTGGCCAGGGCCTCCTTGTAGGAGGGAGTGGAGCCCCCTCCTCATCCACCCTTCATAAGGTTCTTGACTACCCCTACGTGTGCTGAACTCTGTTCGCTCTTCCTTGCTCTTGCTCCTTTGATATCGTGCCAAGCATCTTCAATCCTATTCTCTATTCACACTTCAACAAATTATTAAATTAATTTTCACATTCATACCAAAAAATTGCAGACATAAGAAGCTACATCCATCAAATAGTCTATTCATAAATTTCTAGTGCATAAAAACTACAGTAAGTAGGACTTTTACTCTAACAATTTATAGGCACAAAAACTACAGCCATTCATGTCTTTTGACAAACACTTTGCATGACGGTAAGTAGGACTTTTACTCTAACAATTCATATGCACAAAAACTACATCCATTCATGTCTTTTGACAAACAATTTGCATGAAGGTAAGTAGGACTTTTACTCTAACAATTTATATGCACAAAAGCTACAACCATTCATGTTTTTTGGCAAACACTTTGCATGACGGTAAGTAGGACTTTTACTCTAACAATTTATATGCACAAAAACTATAGCCATTGAGGCATTTTGCCAAACACCTAGCAACAATGAATTTGAGATTATTTTTCAACCTATTCGACTCAGAAAATTCAGAAATTGAAACTTCAAATGTTGGCATCTTAAAACAGGGACCAAACAATCTTAGTTTTTCATCAAAAACTCAAAAACAGACGCATATAATTGACAACAACAATCTATAAAATCACCCAGATTTTCGATTTGGGTTCTGTATAGTACACTTTTTGGAATCAAATGGGGGTTAAATGGCCAAGTGGCACATATACCCACTGATGTTGAGGGGAAAAGTAACAGAATGTTCCAAAGATGTGATTTATTAAAACAACAACAACAAAAACATTCCTACTATCTCATTTATCACTTTGTCAAACACTTAGTGTGAAAACTTCATCTACAACTGTACATGGAGAAAAAAAAACTCAAATTTATGATATTATGGTATTGTAGTCAACTCATGGAAACCTGGCGGTGTATTTATACAATTCCAAAAAGATGGGAATATGCTCCAGCTCCAATGAGATTGTGCTCCTGATCCAATATCCTTACCAACTCATTGTGAGCAATCCAGTTTTCCTCCCAACCACATCCAAGAAGAACTTCTCCCCCTGGAACCCCCAAGTTGTAAGAGCTCACAAAAAGTACCAAAATATAGTAGTGGAGAGATATCCAAGGTAAGTTGTGGAAGATAAGTTTCACTTTCTCCCAACACCACTCATGGTCAACTCCACCAGGTAGAGCTACATAGTAATTTAGATTAGGAAGTTCAAAATCATTTCGAAAGAAATTGGGTACTCTCCAAGTCTCTCACTCTCATAATATTTTTCAAATCTCTCCAAGTCTTGGTATCACAATGCACCTCCCTCCCCCATAAGTGAGAATACATGAGACACATATATAGGAGCAACAAATTCTTGTCATAAAGAGGAGTAATATGCATGCATTGTATTCCATTTAGAGGAGTGTAACACATGCCATTAAGGAGAGGTATGCATGCCTTAGTTAAGGATAGTGTAGCTTATGAATTAAAGAAAGTGTAAGAGGAATATTTTATGACATGTCTTTAATGATTTGAAGAGGAATATGCCATTATTTGATGAGTGCATAAAATAGAGTGTAATGTATTATTAAAACAGAGATATTTACATAGATCCATGAGAGTCATCAAGGAGAGAGGTGTGAAGTGACTGAGGAGATGAAGATGACTTGTAATTCTCTTTTAATAGTAATATCATAGTCTCATAAAATATAATAATTAATAATATTAATAATATTGAGGATTAATTCGAGATTGAATGATTAGGATTGATTAATGATAAGTTAAGTGATTTTCCTTCAACTATACTTGATTGCAAATTTATGTAAGGTGATTGACTAGTTTTAAAAAGTCGTACTTGATATGCTAGAAATGGCTTTCTATTTTGATAAAGTCACTCTAGGATTGTTAGAAAATAGATTTTGTTAAGGAAATTCATCCCTGAGCTTCCTATGAGTGGCATTTTTCTTCCAAAAAATAGAGATTTCGTACCCCTATTGCATGCATCTTCGTGCCTTCGTAGATTGAGCACTCTGTGCCTTGATCTACTCTAAAGATCCAAGATTCCACACCTTGATATTTTTAAATATTTAGGACTCCATGCCCTAAACATTTTATTATAGATACAAAACTCCACATATTTATCTTTCATGGATTTAGGACTCCGTGCCCTAATTTCCATGGCTTCTCATCTACTCTACTTTGAAACTCCACGCTTCACCTTAAGGTACTGATTGTGAGCTCATACCCATCTGATTGTTCATTGGTAAGGCCTTGCTCCAAGACCTGCACGCATCACAATCTCATAGATCAAAGGAATCAATGAATTTCATAATTAACTTATTCACATTTTACCAAAGATTGTGCATGACTTCCATAACCTTTTTGGTTATAGAGAAATGACTTACACACCCATTTAAAATTTGAACATCCTTGCTTGAAAATAACCACGTTCCATATCACATCCTTCTCAATACAAGATTAAGCATATAAAATCATAAAAATCATGTATCGTGACTTCCACAGTCATTTATAATTTGAGCATCCTTATTTGCAAATAACTATGTACCTGTCACATCTTGCTCATTACAAGATTAAACATATATAATCATATAAATCATGTATCATCAATAAATCATAATTAATCATATGTTCCACATAACCATGATCATCCATGGATCTATGTGTCTCAATCCTAAATCAACATCCATGTCATACACATATTTCCGAACTAAGATACCAAAAGAGAAAATAGCGATAATATGTTCTTAACCAAAATCATTTCTTATACACACAACCATAGATATTATCCTGAGCACAAAACAATTAGGTGACCCAAACCAGGTCTATAGCATATAAGCATGTGCATAAGTCTCTCACACATAATATTATATCATTATATCAAAATCACCCTCTCTTAGTGTCATCAAAACTATCTCACCAAGAAGGGACACTACAGTAGATCTTTTTAACTATTTGGCTACAAGAAAATTACCATCATACTTGTCTCCTCAAGATAAAAAGAAGGTAATTCAAATTAGTGCATCTTATTCATGGATAAACGAATAATTGTAAAAACAGGTCCACATCTGATCATCCGAAGGTGTTTGAGAGACGATGAAGTACCATAGATATTGAAAGCTTGTCATGATGAGCCATGTGGAGGACACTTCACTGAAAAAAGAACTTCTTACAAAGTCCTTCTCTTATGATACTATTGGCCTTCCCTTTTCAAGGATGCGAGAGAGTATGTTAAGAGATGTGATAATTGCCAAAGCATGGGGAAACATGTTCCTTCTGATGAGATGCCTCTACAACCTCAGGTACTGTTGAAGGCTCAAAAAATCAGGACTCCAACAAAGGAGATAACCACCCAGTCCAGACCTTAGGACAATTCCTTTTTCGTTTGGAATAGTGGCTCCAACTAGGGATGATGGGACCAGTTTCCCAATTTGTTTCATAATGTTCATGCTAATGGGATGATGTTTTTCTTTTTTTGGATTTTATGAGGTAACTACTTATTCTAAAATTGATATATCTTCTAACTATCATATGCAATCTATCATAATCAAAGAAAAAATCTAACTTTAATACTATCCTGGGAGCAACGTTTATATATGCGATCTAAAATGATTTATGAAAGTAATTGATAATAAATATCATTCGATTATGATCAGAAGATAATTCATTTAATAATGATCGTTTCGTATAAAAAGTTAGCCGAAATGATATGAGAGATATATCGCATAAAGAGTCATTCATATATTCAGCATAAAGAATAAATCATCATTATACAAAAGTGCAATAATGATAACTAAGAATTTAAACTTTCATACATAAATAACAAAAATGATTTATTGCTTGATACACAAATAAAAAGCATTAAGAGATAGAAGTACCATTTGTAATATGTCCCACTCATGTGCTCCAGCAATATTGATCCACTTTCAAATCATTCAACATCAGCTAAAGGTACAAAAGTGCAATTTCAGTAGAAGATGCTAAACTCAAGTAGAAAATAAATCTTGTTCCATTAACTTTACCAAAACCTCCTCAAAGGAGCAAAAGTGCATGTTCTAAAGAATATTTTTGATAAAATTTCTAGACCTCTCTCTAAATGCATGAAATGGGTTTAAATACTAATCTATAAAACTAAAAATAGAAATTACAAAAGTAGATGAGGAGGTTTAAGTGACTTGCCTCATTTTAAGTGAAAATAAAAACAAAAATAAAATATGCTTATGACTAATCCTGCATTTGGTCTTTGAGATTGCAAATATCTAGCATAGGCTTAAGGAGTGTCAGTTGTCCAACTTCAGCGTTCAATTGTCCTATGAACATGGCAAAGGTGAGTGTTGGCACCATTTTCTCGGTGGACTTAATATGGCACCTCAAGGTCATCCATTGGCTGTGTGGTTTTACTAGGTATTGCCAATACGCTTCCTAGTTCAATCTGGTTACTCGTCTGATTACCTCTGCCCTTTCCTCCACTGCCTGTTTCCATACTGCTTGAAGTTGTTCTGCATTTGGAAGAAAGCCATGTGTGGTTTTTGGTACCAAATTAGCATTGTGTAAATTCTCATTCACACATTCGATGACATTGTTTGTTGTTTCTGTCGCATCCTCCATTGCCTGTTCTGCCTCTCTGAGCCGAGAATCCCATTTCACAAATAAGATTTCTTTATGTGATTCATCTAATTTGGGCATATCTGCTCTTTTCCCATCCTCAGATTTCTGCCAATTTAACAAGTCTAAAACTTTCTTAAGAATTGTATCATATTCAAATCGTAATTCCACAACTTGATTCGTTATGTTATCGCTCATTTCGTAGTGAGGATTCCACTGTGAAATCTTTTGGCATAATAACTTTTTCTGGTGTAAAAGCTGGGAATTGAGGCCAAGCGCTTCTGTGACAAACTGTTCAATATTTGGTCCATCTTTATGTAGTTCTGTTATGCTCTGTAACTGAACTTCTTTACCTGCTAAACTACTCTGATGTGCTAACTGCATTTGTTGAAACTCCTACTGAAGCTTAGCCAACTACATTTCTTCTTGTTGGTTGATACTAGCCTACTGTAACTATTGTTCTAATAACAAAATTTTGTCTTCTTTTTCTTTGAGCAGCAGTTGTACCTCTACTGCTTTGTGAATGGTTGCTGAAGCATATGCGCCTGCAAACTGCGAAAGTCTAGTGAGGTTAGCCGATGGATCTGTGGATGGGTCTTTCCAGAGAACATCTAGAGGTTCGTCTTCAGGGGTGATCATGGAACCCAACTTTCTTTTCTTTCTCTGTCTTTTAATGACGACTTTGTGTTGAGGGTTGTAAAATACATATAGAGGAGGAATTTCCTCTATTCTCAATACAATCTTAGATGTGGGAGAAATGGGAATATGTTATGTTTCTCGAGTGCTAACAGCTCCTTCTGTCATAATTTTTGTGGTCGTTTCTTGTTGGTTTGTTGGTGGCTCTGTGATTTTTCCCTCCATGTTGAGTCTCTTATTGAAATTGTCCCATTCTTCTTCTAAATCAATTACAAGCAGCTTTGCTTGTTGTGTAAGGGGATTTGAGGTTTCAGCTTGTTTTATGAGCGAAGTCTACTAATATGACTTTGTTGTTGATTGGGATGTGTCTTTAATTGATTCCTCACTCTTGTTGTGTTCATTTTCTGATGTTTTCTCAGATTGTTCGACAGACTTTTCTGCGGACTCATTTCCAAAACTTGTTTTGGATTTTTCTTTTGAGTCCTCATCTATGCTTGCACTGGGAGTAGGATCTTTCATTGGCTCAATGAGTAGTTGGTTCAATGGGACCTTAGATAACCTCCTACTCCTGTAGTTATAAAATGTTTGGAGACCTTCTTGATCAAAAAGTATTTGTGCCATATGTTGTACTTCTTTGAAGGTGTTTTTCTGCATGAAAACATCATCGAAGGGGTCTTTTTCATCGGTAAATATTGTTATTTTGACCATTGTGTTAAAATATTTAACAATACCAAAGGGATCATATGGTCTTCCCGAGAACTTGGGTAATTGTACAGATAATACATTGTAAACCTCTTTGAAAGCATGTTCTAAGTCATGCAATGAAAATACTCCACATGTTACAGGAAATTGAGGCCAAATGGCCTTCTTGCAATCCTTCAATATCTTACTCATCCCTCCTTCACTGCATGTCTGATAGTCTATCTCCCTAGCCATCAGCTTGTCTAGGACATAAAAAGGTAGAACATGGGGTGAGGCAATACTGTCGAACACCCTGACATATGTGAATAATTCTTCCCCCAACCATCTGGCTACAGGGAGAATATCTACTTCGGCTTCTTGGGAGAACCTAGGGGCATCTCAGTTCTAAGTTCTTTTGTGAATCGAAAGCATAACCTCCTAACAAATCTTGAAGAAGTGTGGTGCAAAATTAGACTTCCACATGACTTTGTGATATATTTGAATAGGAAGTGAATTTTGAGTAGTCCACTTCCATCCCATAAGAGGAAACTTGGAAACAAAACAAACAGCATCCATAACATAGGCACTCATGGAAAATGGAGGGTAAACCCTCGAAGCAATACTCCTTTTTCTTCTGTACTCTAAAGTCGGTGTAGCTAAGTTATTAGTCAGGATTTGAGCCCAATTCATTATTGTAGCATTGACGACTGCATCTATTAGGGGTAACCATTCTGACAAGAATTCGACGCTGTCTCATTTACCAAACAATCTACATAACATAGCGGCAATAAAATAGAAAGGGGAACTAAGAGAACCGGTGGTGTACATACCATTCTTATCTTTCTTGAGTCTTTCTTTGTTCTTTGATCAATTCTTCATGCATTTTGTTGGGTCTTCATTTTCCTTGGCGAACTTCTCAATAAACTACCTATTGTAGAGGCCTACGACTCTGGTAGATGGTACATGAGTCTCAGGTTGTCAGGAGTAAACGACCCTATGAATTCTTCGCTTGTCGTCTTGAATTCTCTGTCCGATATGTCCACATCGTCTATGATCCACTTAACCATGTTGGTATAAGGAAGTATCTTTGGTCTTGCAGCAATGCAGTGCAAGAATGAGCACGCAAGTTCAGACAGAGTAGGGTCAGAAGAAACGCATCCATCCACTGTAACTATTGTTTCCATAAGGCTTGTTGTTCTTCCTCTAATAGCTGATACATAGTTTCCCATGTGAACGTCCCTACATCTCGATTACAAGTGGTATCTGTGAATCGGGGTGTTATAGACATATTTGGGCATTGCAACCCCAATCACATATGTCGATAAATCAAGGGCTCTCAAACCCCTAAAAGTGTTGTTTCAAACCCTAAAGGATCAAGGTCAACTGATTACATCATTTCCCTGAAGTTCTCCCTAAAAAACTACTCAGAACTGGTCAAAACTGGACCATACAGACTGCTCCATGCTGAGGGTGTGATGCATCTCACCTATTACACACAAGGGGTGTGATGCATACTGAAAAGCTCTTCTATAGGGTGCGATGAGTGATAGAAGACAAATGGCAGAGGCAGTTTGCTAGGTGGAAACTCAGAGAATCTTTAGAAACTGCTCATATGACACTTGCCTCTCTGAATTCGCCTAGGGATGAGTAAGAGATCATGAAATATCCAAGTGGAACCAAGAACTATTAGTGAAATGACACTAATCAAAATCCCAGAAGTTGACTCACCCCCTGCAAATACCTATATATGGATCCCTCATCCTAGAGATCCAGAGGCTGGAATTTTGTATTTTGTAAGGAAGTGTTGTTGGTTTCTCTGTGAGACATTGTATTTTTGGATGATCTAGCTTTTCATGAGGTGAAGAGGGCTTTCATGCTGGGAGGATGGCGCCGGATCAGACAACTGGGTTGTAATCCTCTCTTCTACTTCTATCAATAAAGCTATTTGAGTTTTCCTCCATATGCCTGCTTATTTTTGAATCTTGTATTTGTGTATGCATTTGTATGTTTAATGTACATATGATTCTACATTGTTTATGGTGTCATAGATCCCTATGCTTTGATGGTATTTTGCTGCTTCGACTCTACAGGTGTTCTTTGAAGTGGGACAAGTGAAAAAGGAGCGGCGAAGCTCTATAAAAGCAGAGAGGAAACAAGCAAGGAGCCAAGCGAAAGACTAAAGTTGGTGCTCTCTACTTCTCTCTCGTCTATCTCCCATAAAGGAAAACACAAGTTACTTTGAATTGTTTGTTTTTAAGATAACTACCCGTCTTAGTGGGACTAGCAGATTTGAATAGACACTAGTTTTCCTGGAAACAAAATGGCGACTCCGCTGGGGAGTGAATAGTTTGTTTTTTTTTACTATTGTTTGCTTTATAAACTATAGACGGAGCCTGAAGTTAAGCCAGCTAACCTTCGAACTGCATTTTCTATGCAACTGCAAAGTAGATCAATGCTGCTTCAGTAAATCTCCGGGCTTTTTTATGAACTAAACATCTAACTTGCAAACATCCTAAGTGCCCTGGTGGTAGCTCAATAACCTCATAAGATCATACCCCTATACTTTGTGTTTACTGGCTATCATAGCTTAGTTGAAATAACTGAACTTAGCTCAGTTTCGTGCTCTGTACCATCGCACTGTCTCTCATTAGCAGTCTGGATGCATCACACCTCCTGTGTGTTGTAGGTGAGATGCATCCCTGTTTCCCTTAAGGACAGGTGCGATGATTGAATGAGACTGTTTCTCTCTCCATAATTTGGTTTTTTCTTCATTGTTTTCAGCTCTATTCAGTAGTTTTGCAGTCTATGATCAGTATATCACTAAGAAAACCTTCTTCATTTACATTATTCAGCCTCTATTGATAAGGAATTGTAAATTTGTTTTAATGTATTTTTCGTCATTTATAGTCCTCCTTTGCAAAAAAGTAGCTTAATCGAATTGTCATCTTTTGATTCGAAAGTGTCACAACTGTCGTTTTCAGTCAAGAAAAAGAGTGTCATAAAATCTTCCTCTTTTAGATAGTTGGTTGTACTTTTTCCATTGTATTTGATTTGAATTGTCAATTCTTTGAAGTGTCGAAAGCAGTTTTCCATTTGAAAGTGAAAGTGTCATCTTAGTCTTCCTTTCGCTTTTTGAAAAGAAATTGTTAAAGTGTCACTTTGAGGAAAAGTAATTCAGATCTGTACTTAGTTGTCTTTTTGGCATTCTCACATTAAGGAAACTGAAAAAGAAATACATGCATGTGCATTTGCATTTAGACTGCATGCGGAAATTGATTTAGGAAAAGTGCATTTAGTGTGTGCTCTCTTCTCTTTATTGAAAGAATCTTACTCTTCTTTCCTTAGTAGCTAGGATTTTCATTGCTAAAAGACAATAAACGACTATTTATCATTTTAGATTGCATATTTAGGAACTGTACATCTACATCACGTGGTGAAACTTGAAAGGAAAACTTCTTAAGAAATATCAACTATAAAATAAACCTCAATGAACATAAAAACGCTTTGGAACCTAACGCACAACATCTAGAAGTCTAGGCTAGAGATGTATTCCGGCGTCGTAAAGCCTAGTAACTATCGTTTTCATCGTAGGTTGGGTGATTCCTCCTCTTTGATATGACAAGTGCCAGTACGAAATTGTGCTCCCACGCACTTTTGAGTATATATTGGGAGACCACAATAGCCTGATATCCTTTATCCTTAGGAAGCCGTGTCTGCCGCCCTATCAATCGCAATGCATTGAACACAACATTTGGGAAGATTGACTGCCGTACGTAAAGTCCTTGGTAATTTCTCTATAATTTACCACCGAGGTGTATATTGTAGTTTTGCGATTTGGTAATCCCTCTATATAGATTTCCAGAGTAGTCACTTTTGTTCCTTTTCAACTCCTTAAAAGAAAAGTTCTATCTGAGTGCTTTTCACTTCAGCCTCATTAAAAATCGAAGGCGACTAGAGTCATCTTTAGCTTTTTGTTCACTCTTAAAAATTGAAAAATCAAGTTGTGTCAAAGCGTCATGAAATTTATTTAATTCGGAATAACATCACTATTCCCTCATTGGTCTTAGATTGAGATAATGGAGTCCACCAATCAAGGATTTCCCCTTGGGGGGAATCCTAGTCCTTTCTCTTCTTGGGGAGATATTGGTGCTCCATACATGGCTACATTGTCCCTTCTAGGACTCACAATTGGCTTTCCAGTATGGCTATTCTCAACCTCTGTAGTTCAAAACACCATAATTCCTCAGAAATCAAATCAGTAACTAAATGATATTAGAGTTGATCCCCCACCTTCTACTTCGTTTGTTTCTCCCTCTCCTTCTTCCTCTTCGCTTGGTGAAACTAGTGATACTAAAAACCAAGTAGTTGAGAAGAAGAAGAAATGGAAGGAGAAGAAGAAGTTAAAGCCAGCCGCACAAGGGGGCAACCATGCATCGTCTGGAAAATCCACAAACTGCACCTTCCAAACCCAAATCTCCATGTGTCATTTGCAAAGGAAACCACTATCATCGAGATTGTCCTTGCATCTTGCGGATCTTGAGAGAGTGGTCTCCCCGCTTGCACAATCTGGTGTCTTCAACCTCTGTCGATCATGTTGAGAGTACACCATCAACTAGTGAAAATGAAGTCAACGGAAAAAAAGGAAGATCTAAATTTTCTTGTAGGTTGTGTGAAGGCGATCATGCCCTCCACCATTGTCATTTTCTGGATGAAGCTAAAAGAGTCTTGGATAACTGTCCTGCTTCACCGCAGCGACTTCCACCTAGATACAAGAAACTCTTGCCAAATCCATCGCTAGTTGAAAATCCGAATGACATACCTCTATTGTCAGTCAAAATTCCTATCATTGAAGATAAACCCTTTGAGTCCACCCCGGACCAAAGTCAATAGGCCGAGACGGTAGTCGACCTAGTCTTGTCTTCAGAAGGTCCACCTTCAGATGATACAGTCCCCAAAGAGAGTGAGAACGACACCGTTCAAATTCTTTTTGTTAACACAAAATTTGATGAACATGGGGGCAATCTACCCATTCCTTTACCACAGGAGGGAAGTTCCCCATTTCAAGAGATTCATCCAGCTGTTTATTCGGTCCCTTTCCAAGCAATCTAGTCATTTCCTTTGATTGGAATTTACTATTGGGACCCCGCCTTCCATCTAATGTACCATTCCGAATCATAGTACAAGCTTACACAATGATCATGGTCGGCACTATCATAGATGAAGGGGCTTCCGTGAGTATCCTTTCCTCAACTGCTTAGAAAGCGCTTGGTTCACCATCGCTTCTACCTGAGATTCAAAATTTGTCATGCTTCAATAAAGGAACCAGTCAACCGTTAGGGATCCTTCCAAATTTGCCTATAACTTTGAGAAGGAAAACTGTTCATTTGAACGTGATGGTAGTCCAAGGGCCACTAGATTACAATCTACTCCTTGGGCGTGACTGTATTTACAACATGGGAGCTATTGTTTCCTCACTCTTTCGGATGATGTGTTTCCCGTATGAAGGTAGAATGGTACAACTTATTGACTAGCTTTCATTCCCTGGTTCAAACATAGCTACTAGTCAAATGCCATCCTTGAATGATCTCTTTGCACAAGGAAGGTCTCATCAACCTACAGCCCATCCACCTAATGACCGCGAGTGATTCGGTGAATGTGACGAAACCCAGGGGGCATGCACCCTAGTCTGCTTCGGTAGGCGAACCTAGACAAAAAGATAGATTTCCTCATAGGATATATGACCAGTCTGACACACCCGTCCGTTTGGGATATGGGATCAGTCTGGAAAAATATTTCCTTGTCGTAGGTTATATGATTGGTCTGACACACCCGTCCGTATAGGATATGGGATCAGTCCGAAACAGGATCTCCTCGAAGGTTATGTGATTCGAAGCTCACACCATTCACCTTTGTATATTCCAATGGACAAAGCCAAGGAAGTGTTTTTACTGCTACGCGGACAAAACAATCTTGCTTTAATGCAAGGACTTCCATATGGTAACCTGGAAACTCTACTTTTCTTTATATCTCGGGGCATGCAAACCTTTTTTATGCAAGTGAAAAGCGACCAGCGTAACTTTAACCCCATAGTATTTTACTAACTTCAACTACTTAGGTTAGGTGATTGGTTTGATCCACCATACACCTTTGTCGGCAGCTTGGCAAAGCAAAGGAAATGTTTTGTACGAAACTATCCTACCTAACCTCAGTAGTTCATTAACTCTTAGTTTTGTAGTTGGTCGTTCCTAGCCTACATACAAAAGGCACCTGAGCAAGGTTTCACATGGGGCAAGCTCATTAAAAAATGAACCTACTAATGAGAGACATCCTTAAAGACGACTGGAACGAGCAATGTTTCTACAAAGTTCAAGCTCGTTAAAAAATAAACCTAGCACTGAGCACATGTTGGCACAAGGTTCAAGATCATTAAAAAATAAACCCACCTTTCACTAAATAACCTTTGTGATCACATTACTATCAACCTTTTGAGCCTTGGTCATGTTCTTATCGTCACCTCCACTCTTTTAGCCAGTCATATGCCTCCACTTGATTGTTTACCCTTTTGAGGAAAAACTGCGATGAGTGATTCTGTTAGCCACCTTCTTTACACTGTTGTGCTTTAAAAGTTCCAAACTTACCTAGAACCAGTTGCTACCCGAAAACATCACTCGTTCCTCGAAAAATGAGTCTCTTTTAAGCTCTTTTTAGACTCGTAAAATACGAAAAGATTGTCGAGCTACTAGCCTTTCCAACTCGTTAAAGTAAAGGGAAATTCCATCCCTCCTCTATATTTTAATCTTTTTGGACCTCGGGGATCATTACACAAAAAGATCGAGCACTTGTCTTGTTCGGCTCGCTAAAACTATCGAAAAAAATCCCTTTCGTATTATTTTATAATTTTTCAGACTTAAGGGATTATACCACGAAAAAGGATTACTGGAGTTTCCTTTCCGTCTCTTTTCAAACTCTCTAAAAATGAAAAGGACCTAGTTATCTTTGTCGTTAAACTCGTTAAAACAATAGCGACAAACTTGTCCATCCAGGCAAGAGCGAGTTTCACTGTCACTATGCTCGCTAAAACATAGCGATATGTTTTCCCGAAGGGAAAATTATAGAAAATCATATGTTATCCTCCTCAAGCTTGACAAAAATAAAGAGGTACTAGTCAACAATGACTGGGGAAAAAGGGATGAAAACTTGAAGAATTTCGTTGGTAGTAGGTCGCTCTTGAACATGACACTTTCACTCCATCGCCATGATTGAGTCAGGTTGGGTTATTCTGTTCACTGTTAATATCACCATTGGTCCTCCGTACTATCCATTTTTGGGGTTACGCTACCAATCCATTTCAGTGTCACCGATATGCTCAAGAGAAGTCGCTCAGTGAATTCACCAACCCAGCTAATGCCTCATCCACTGCAATACCTTCACACTCCATTTTTCATGACCGCCACCCTGAACCTTGTATCATCAGATTGTTTTCACCTCCAGAAAATAATTTGCCTCGTTTCATGTCGTAGATGTGGGATTCATTAAGGCCCTCCTATGATGGGTCACTTCTTATCGACATCAGCTCATTATCCAAGAATTTGACTTAGGAATAACCCTTTCAGTACTTTGAAGCTTACATGCCTCAATGGCAAGTTTCTCACTTCTGGTGACGGGTTTACATCAATGGCTGTCGACCAGAAGATTTTGTGTGGTGTTTGACATCGACTCATATATTCACAACATGTGAATTGTACTGCAGTACCTTGAGGGTCATCATCATTATCAGTGATTCCTCTCGCGCCTGTTAATAGCTTACATCATTGGCTGGTAATCAGGCGATGTCTTTCCATGTTCGATTTCAGAACATCTTTTCACATGGATCGACTTATACATCGGACTAAGATTGAACGAGTTTGAAGATCCTAGATCCAATTTCATCCATCCGGGCTGCGATATATTCAGGAAAATAAAGACATCAAATGTACTCCATAGCTACACAGATAATCATCCAAGGTAAGGGATGATGGCTCTACTAGAATCATCAGTCTACCACACAGACGGTTGTCTGTCCTATGTACATGAAAATGAATTTATAAAGTTGAGCATGGGAATGCCTGCCTCAGCTAGATCATGAAAATATTATGAATATAATGTATTGTATTGTATCTTATTACAGGTCATCTTCCAGTTCGAAAAACCTTAGATCCTCATGATAAAGCATTTCACCTGACATCAGAAGATTTACGACCTCATGCTTTAGGGGGCAACTGTTGTAGGCATATTTGGGCACTGCAACCCCAATCACATATGTCGATAAACCAAGGGCTCTCAAACCCCTAAAAGCGTTGTTTCAAACCGTAAAGGATCAAGGTAAACTGATTACATAATTTCCCAAAAATTCTCCCTGAAAAACTACTCAGAACTGGTCAAAACTAGAGCATATAGACTGCTCCATACTGAGGGTGCGATGCATCTCACCTGTTACACCCAAGGGGTGTGATGCATACTGAAAATCCCTTCTGTAGGGTGTGATAAGTGAGAGCAGACAAATGGCAGAGGCAATTTGCTAGGTGAGAGAATCTTCTACAAACTGCTCATATGACACTTGCCTCTCTGAATTCACCCAGGGATGTGTAAGAGATCATGAAATCTCCAAGTGGAACCAAGAACTATCAGTGAAATGACACTAATCAAAATCCCAGAAGTTGACTCACCCCCTGCAAATACGTATATATGGATCCCTCATCCTAGAGATCCAGAGGCTGGAATTTTGTATTTTGTAAGGAAGTGTTGTTGGTTTCTTTGTGAGACATTGTATTGTTGGGTGAGCTAGCTTTTCATGAGGTGAAGAGGGATTTCATGCTGGGAGGATGGCATTGGATCAGACAGTTGGGCTGTAATCCTCTCTTCTACTTCTATCAATAAAGCTATTTGAGTTTTCCTCCATATGCTGATTATTTCTGAATCTTGTATTTGTGTATGCATTTGTATGGTTAATGTACATCTAATTCTACATTGTTTATGGTGTCATAGATCTCTATGCTTTGATGGTATTTTGCTGCTTCGACTCTATAGGTGTTCTTTGAAGCGAGACAAGTGAAAAAGGAGTGGCGAAGCTCTATAAAAGGAGAGAGGAAACAAGCAAGGAGCCGGGCGAAAGACTAAGGTTGGTGCTCTTTGTTTCTCTCTCATCTATCTCCCATAAAGGAAAACACAAGTTACTTTGAATTGTTTGTTTCTAAGATAGCTACCCATCTTAGTGGGACTAGTAGATCTGAATAGACACTAGTTTTCCCGGAAACAAGGGGGGTCATCTCTGATTTCTCAAAAGTAGGTGCTTTTCCTTTCTTCACCATTTCTTCGAATGTCCTGCTCTGTGTGTTCTTCCTGAAAGTTATAAGAGGAGAGCAGTATAGGATAAAAATGATAATGAATGCAGAAATTAATCAATAAAAGGACAAAATAAAGGTGACGAAAGGTCTTAATTCTAAATCACATCAGAAGATATCAACTTGCGTCAAATGGCCTTCTACAATTGATCGTAATCATTCTTTTAATAAATGTCCACTAATGAACCGTTATTCTTAACTTAATGTCCATCACTTCACATCAAGAGTCGGGAAGCACTCTCGTAGAATCGTGAGCCCTTTGAGTTGCGATAAAATCAATTTTGTGATTTGCTACGCAATATCACAGATCGCTATATCACAAAAACTTGTTTTTGTTTAAGACTTACTATTGTGTGAGTTGATGCGATATGCGAGATGCGAGATGCGAGATGCTATCACATTTTGCAATATTTGCTTATGCTTCATTGAGTAGCCCTTTATGGTTGAAAATGAAATGTGAAACGGTTATAGGATTTTTATGATTTCGCATTTTTCAGATCGCAATTTCATGGGTAACTTTTATAAGGAAGGTCCATCATAATTGTTTTGCGATGCAAGAATCTATCCTTTAAAAGAGGGCCTTTTCAAGGATTATTTTAATACTTATGACTTTCTGGGTATAAAGTTACTTTTAGGCTATTTTACCATCTGGTGCTTATTTATGAAACTCATCATTTGTGAAGTTTTATACGCTAAAGTATAAAAAGGTAAATTTTCCATGATTTTGCAAGTTCCGCTTTGACATCTTATTTTATTCTAAAAATAAAAAGGCATGACATAGATGCTAGGATTGATTTTTTTGGAAGGGTCCCCATTTATTAATGTTATTACTAATACTAGTAAATGGGGGGGTTGTTGATAAGCACAACAATTGGTGATTCACTTGGAAGAACTAATTATCTCTGAGGGTTTTTTGAATTTTCTAAAACTTCCAAAATAGAGATGGTTTTGAAAATGAAACTACATTGTACGAAATATAAGGTAAATAGTTGTTTATTAATAACAACATCTTGATCTAAGTATCTTTATTCTAATTATCTTCTTCTCAGAGTTAGTCATTTTACTCACATCAGTAATTACTTGGTCGTAAAGATAAAACAAAAGAATCTCGTTAGATCAGTTTTGGTGTCCTCATTTGTCGTAGGTAGAACCTCTGCTGCCAGTAGGCATTCATAGCCTCGACAAGGTTACCTATTACCCAGCAAAGATCTAGTGTCCTACTTGAGAAGAATGCAATTTTCAAAGATAAATCCTCACATATACTTATCGCTTTTCTTTTTTTCTTTTATTTCTTAAAGAACAATGTCTTGGTTTGGTGGCCAAAATTGACAATGCAATTCACTTGATTTATAACTTAACTGAACAAGCTGGCTCTTGATGATACCCCTTGTCTTTTGATTGAAACAATCTCAAGCCATTACCCTGTTTTGATATTCAATATGGCAATGTTAGTTAGTTATAATCCTTATGATCATGATAAGCCTGCTTTTGATGAAACCTCTTATTCTTTAAGTTTAAAGTGTATAATTGGATGATACCTCGAATCTTGCAAATTCCTCGAGTGGGGGGGAGTCATTGGTTCCTTAAGAATTTTCTTGGATTTCAATTGTAGAGTTTAAAAGTAGCTTTTCCGCAGAGAGTCTTTGCTTTGTTATTGATACTTTTTGTGACGGATGTGAGGAAAACTTCTTCCTAAGGTTGATTCTAACCAAAACTCAGATAGCTTAAACAGAAGAACAAGAAATTTTTTTCAAAATAACAGCACCTAAACAATATGTTTCATGGATGGAGATTAATTTTCATAACCATTTCTACTTATACAAGCGAAAAAACAAAATTGAAATGAGAAAATATTCTTTTCGTGAAACCAAAAGTGAACATTCTCAACTTGTTTTATTATCAAAAGAAAATTTAACCAAAACTATGATCTAAAGAAAAATACAAGAGATTATCTTCTATGGAAAATATTTCTTTAGGATCTGTCCATTAACAAGTAAAGATTCCCTTTTCCCTGCTAAATCCTGTAACATGAAAGTTGATGGGCCAATGAGTTCGACAATCTAGAATGGTCCAAGCCACATTCGTTGGAATTTAGTGTGCTTGCCTTTCTCTTCATGGGCTTTATCCCATTTTAATACTAAGTCTCCAAGTTGAAAATCCTTTCTAGATACTAAGCTTGAATCAAAAGAGGCTTTAACTAATTATTGATGATGCGCGTGGGTAATTCTGGACTTTTCTCGTTCGTCTTCAAGTTTAAGAATTTTTAATTGTCTTAATTGCATGGATGAGGAAGGAGTTTCTTTGATGAATTGAACTAAGGCTAGTGAAGGAATGCTAAATTTGTTGGTAAGACCACTTCTTTCCCATAAACTAAATTAAAGGGAGAAGTGCCAATAGAATGTTTTTGAGTTATTTGATCTGCCCAAAGAGCATACACTAAAGACTTATGCCAGTTTTTTTGGTTTTGATCAATAGTCTGTTTATTAATTCTAATAAGGTTTTTGTTCATTGATTTGGCTAACCCATTTCTCTGTGGATAATAATTAGTAGAATATTTGAGTTTGAAACCTCTTATGAGAGCAAATTCTGTCATGGCATTGCTTGAGAAATAGGATGCATGATCAAACATTAAGGCAGAAGGTAAGCCAAACCTGGTGATGATGAATTGATCTATAAAATCAATGATATTCTCAGAGATGGTTGTCTTGAGTGGAATTGCCTCTACCCATTTGGTAAAGTAGTCAGTAGCTTCCAGGATGTATTTATGTTGTTTAGAAGAATGAGGAACAATCTCACCTATTATGTCTAATCCCCATTGTTCAAATGGTTGATCAATGTTGACCGACTTTAATGGAAATGATGGTTTCTTCTATCTTCTAGAAAAAGTTTGGCAAATCTTATATCTCCTTACGTAACTGTGTACATCTTTAAAAAGAGTTGGAAAGTAGTAGCCAACACGCAGGATTTTGTGTGTTGTACATCTCCTGCATAGTGTCGTCCTGTTGGTCCGTCATTGAGTTCCTGTAATACCTTTTCTGCTTCAGATTTCTCGAGGCATCTAAGGAGAACATAATCATAATTCATTCCAAACAGTACATCATTGACGATTTGATATTGTTTAGTTTTTAGCCTCAGGGCTCTTTTCTTTGTGTAATTCAAATGTGGAGGGGCATATACATTTTTTAGGTAGAAAATAATATCAGCATATCTTGATTTAGAGTCATTTAGGCTTACCTCATAAATTTGTACTTCACTATCTGGAGGCTATGACTCTGATATGTTCAATGCACCTACCAACATCCTGCAAAAACCTTGACCTTTTATGATGTTTGCTGGTTTAATTTCAGCATAATATTCTTGCAGGGCCATGACCCAATTTGCTCTATTTTTGCCCAAATCCTTTCGTACCAGAAAATTTCTTGCTGCTGGAAATGGTACTATTATTTTGGTGTGAGTCTTGAGGAGGAAAGGTCTGAAGTGTTTAATTGCTTTGAAAACAACATAAGCTTGTTTCTTAATATCAGAGTAATTTAATTCATCTCCTTGTAAATTTTAACTGAGGAAAGCAATTGGGTCTTCGGCTTTACCTTGATTCACTTGTGTGAGTATGGCAGCATATGATTTCTCAGAAGTGAATGTATATAGGGTGAAAGGATTGGAAAAATACAGAGTTGCTAGAGATGGGGCATTTATAATTGCTTGTTTTATCAAGCTGAACGCTTCATGTTCAGAATGACCCCATTTGAAGAGAAAGTTTTTTTTATCATGGCTTGGAGGGGTGACACAATTCTTGAGAAGTTTGGGACGAATCTCTTAACAAAATTTATCTGACCAAGGAAAGATTGCATTGCTTTTTTATTATGGGGTAAAGATATCTCAGAAATTTCCTTGATCCTATCTAGGTCAATATGGATTCCTGATTTGGATACTATGAATCCAAGAAGTTTTCCTTCTCTCAATGCAAAAAAAGATTTTTTAAGGTTAAGCGAAATTCCATATTTTTGACAACTTTGAAAGATTTGTTTAGGTCTCTTAGATGATTACTACATTTTTTAGAATATACCATTATGTCATCTAAGTAGATTACTACTAACCTTTTTACTAATCCCTTAAATGCAATGTCCATGTCTCTTTGAAATGTGTCACCAGCATTGATTAGCCCAAATGGCATCTTTTGATAAGCATAAGTGCCCCATTTTGTTCTGAACATAGTTTTCAATTGATCATCCAGGTGGACTAAGATTTGATTATACCCTGAAAAGTCGTCTAAAAAGGACATTAACTCTGACCCTGCAACTAATTGTAATATATGTTCGATGGGGGGCAATGGAAAATTATCCTTTTAGAAAGCTTTATTGAGGTTGTGAAAGTCTATACAAATCCGAATATCGCCATTTTTTTCTGACTGGGACGAGATTGGAGACCCATCTAGAATATCTAACAGGAAAAATAATCTTGGCTCGTAGTAATTTGTTTAACTCAAATTTAATCTGGCTTTCTAAATAAGGATGTATTTTCCTTAATTTCTGCTGAATGGGTTTTTCATAGAAGATCATAGGAATTGTATGCTGGATAACTTAAGTGTCATAGGTTTTAAGATCATCGTAATTCCAAGCGAAGACACTCTTGTATTGTTTCAACAATTGAATAAAACTTGATTTTTCTTCAGATGTCAGACCAAGACCTAGGTTGATGTTATGTGGTTTCATGTCCATCCATAGATTGATTAATTCGTATCTCAGAGTTGAACTCTAGAGTTTTGAATTGGTGGATCGTTTAAATCTATCCTTTAAGTCATATAACTCATCTAACTTGACTATGGATTTTGGTATAGAGTTATGGTTGTTTTCTTGTTTCAGTTGATTGTCATGTTGGTCTTCATCAATGATTTGATCATTTAAGTATGGGGGTTTACGCAGTGCATTATATTAGATATCATTTTGGGATTCAACTGCGTTAAGTAAGTCATTCACGTATGACCATTTGATCATTGTAAGAGCCTTCTGAAGTAAGAAAACTCACGATATCACGGTCAGTGTTGAAGACTCTCCAGTTGGTAATGTTATCAGGAATAGAGGGTCTCAAAACTAATTCAATAGAGAATCTATCTGGGCGGTAGTCCTCTGATGGAATAATATTGGAAGCTACATTAGCAAGAAGATCGGCGCTAGTGTTTTGGAGTCTTGGAATAGATGAAATATTAAACACTGTAAAGTGTGAGGTAAGGTCTTGTACTAGGGATTGATAGAGTTTGGAATTCCCTGACAGATAGTGTATAGTATTTCTTACCTGTCTAATGACAATCTCAAAGCCTCCAAATACTTGAAGGTATTTAACATTAAGTCTGATTGCTTTGTATAACCCTTGAACCAATGCTTCATATTCAGTGGTGTTGTTTGTGCAATCAAATTCAACTCTACATGCTAACATGATTTTTTCTCCTCTTGGACTAACTAATATACAACCTTCTCCTGCTCCATCATTGGATTTAGAACCATCGAAAAAGTAATTTCCAAACAAAGTTTTATTTACTGGTTTATCTACAAAATTGATACATCTAGAAGTGTCAGTTTGAGAAAAAAATTTGATCTGAGATAAAATGGAATTTTCCAAGAAAGGTGAAGTGTGAGCATTGACATTTCCTAAGAATGACTCAACAGAATAATTTCTTATTATGTTGTTTCTATATGCTACAGGCTCGTTTTCTCCTTCTAACTCTGTCACTATGTACTTTTGATGTTTTTCTTGTTCAACTTTTATCTGATTTGGTTTGTCATTGTAGGGGAACCACATATGAGACTAGTCGGTTGCAAAATAACCATGAAGCTTTTCTGACCAATCCCTACTAAGGATTAGTCCATAAAATTCAGGAATGTCAGCCATAAGTATATCAATGACTTGACACACTTTTGGGTTTGACGAAAGTTTTATGGTTACTTGATTAAGTTCTCCGACGACTTTGACTTGAGACCTATCTAGCTGTAATATTCCTACTACAAATTTCTGAGGCTGAACACTTAACTTAGCGCAAACTGTCTTAGGTAAAATGTTAGATGATGCACTAGAATCAACTAGATAGTTGTGCAAATTTTTATTAAAAATTTCAAAAGTAAGGAGAAATGGCGGAGTATGGGACTTGGATCTTCCGCCAATCAGAGTAATGTCGGTTCGGTCCATTTTATTTGCAACTTTGTTTGGAGGTCTTCCCATTTCATGAGAGGCCTGTGAAATCGCAGTGGCGGGAAGAGGTGTAGTAGGTACTACATTGAGTTCTTTCAAGAGTAATTTCTATTGATGTTTTAACTTACTGAGCTCATGAAGAGTAATGCTTGCTCTGGTTTTCTTCATATCTTCAACGATGTTGTATTCCATTTCATTTGAGACGATAAGTGTTTTAGATGAAGATGTCGAATCAGATTGGATTGGGTTTGTCTAAGTAGACTTCCATGAGTATTTTTTACCTACGATTTTATCCCTGGGAGGTGGAATTGGGCTTTTTTGTTTTGTACTAGACTATGGAGGATCGATTTGATTTCTACTTCTAGTAGCAATAGGTAATGTTTCTTGATCTTCCTCATTTGGAAGAATGAAGTCCAACATTCCTTGTAGTTCTATGATTTTTTCATCATCGATTTGTTCCTCATTTGAAATTTCTTCCTCTTCCCCTTCTAATTCAACATTTGTTATAGCATTTGGAGGTTTAGAATTGGTTGGAGGATTTCTTTTAAAGGGTCTAAAAGTTTTCTTGGAAGAGGTTTCTGCTACTTGTTTCTTTATATCAATCATTTCATTGGACATGGTCTTCAATACTTTTTGTAACCCTTCCAGCTCGAAAGGGTCCTTCAGTTGTTTCTTATTAGAATCATCCCTAAAAGACACTTTTTTAGACTTCCTGTCATCTACAACATTTTACTTTTCTACGTCTAGGATACTTTTCTCTATAGTTATTGCCTCTTTCACGTTTTCGAATAATGTTGGTTTGGCAGCTCTGTCTACAATGATGGCTGAATTTGAAGGTAAAGTAGAAATATACCATTCATTTTGGACTTCATTGCTAGGCTTAGATGTTGTTGGTATTTTGTTCAATAATTTATTGAAGCAAGAGTTGAAGTCCTTAATTGGTTCCTTTGGTTCAACTTTTAAATTAGAGAGGTCATTTATTAAGGTTGTTGTGGACCTATCATCCCCAAATTTTGTTAAAAACTGATCTTGAAATGTATCCCAGTTATTAATGGATCCTGATGGTAATGAAAAATACCATGATCCTACTACTCCTTGTAAAGTATAGGGAAATAATCTTACAACTGCATCCTCTTATGTTACTCCATTCAAATTAACAAATAGAATAAAATTATTTATGTGTTCTTTGGCTAATAGGCCATTCTCAGGATTGAATTTGGGAAAACATTTCTTAGGATGAGCCGGTAATTGCGATAAAGGTCTAGACATTCTTACAACCCCTGGGTTGGCCCATGGCCTCGATGGTGGATTTTGTGCCATTGTCGGGATGTGAGTAGGAGAAGGTGTGACAGTAGTTGACAGTGATTGGGTAGAGGAGGATGTTGCTCCTATAGTTGTATGAACCACAATCTGGAGTTGGGGGATGGATGAGTGACCTCGTGATGATATGGATGGGATGGTGGAAGAAAATGATGATAGAAGCTCACTATGAGATTCTACGAGTGTTTTCCTAGCTTTCTTATGACTCGATAGAGGAAACTCAACTGTTTGGATTCCTAGTTTTTCGCTCTCTGCTCTAGTCAGTCGTTGAGATGGGGTTTGATGAGAAGTGACACGACCTTGGGATAAATCAGATTCTTCTTGAGATATTGAAATCCCCTGTAACTTGTGGATTAAAGTTTGTAATTCAGGGTGCTCTAAAGAAGAATGATTTGGTTTGTTTGCGACCTCAGTAATGTGCTCCGTATTTTTCCTCTAAACTTCTGGTTCAAAGATAGGAGATTGGGAATTCGAATGAGAAGTTGAGGGTGATGGTGAGGGATTTTTACTTAGGATGGTGTGAAGATGTAGATTTACTTGCCATTCACAGTTAGGCACTCCTTCTAGCGCCAAATATGTTGAAGGCTCAAAAAGTCAGGACTCCAACAAAGGGGATAACCACCCGGTCCAAACCTTAGGACAACTCCTTTTCCGTTTGGAATAGTGGCTCCAACTGGGGATGATAGGACCAGTTTCCCAATCTATTTTATAATGTTCGTGCTAACAGGATGATGTTTTTCTTTTCTGGATTTTATGAGGTAACTACTTATTCTAAAATTGTTCTATCTTCTAACTATCATATGCAATCTATCTAATCAAAGAAAACATCTAACTTTAAGACTATCTCAGAGTAACATTTATATATGTGATCTAAAATTATTTCTGAAAGTAATTGATAATAAAGATCATTCAATTACGATCAGAAGAGAATTCATTTAATAATGATTGTTTCGTATAAAAAGTTAGCCGAAATGATATGAGAGATATATCGCATAAAGAGTCATTCATATATTCACCATAAAGAATAAATCATCATTATAAAAAAGTGCAATAATGATAACTAAGAATTTAAACTTTCATACATAAATAACTGAAAATGATTTATTGCTTGATACACAAATAAAAAGCATTAAGAGATAGAAGTACCATTTGTAATACGTCCCACTCATGTGCTCCAGCAATATTGATCCACTTTCAAATCATTCAACATCAACTAAGAGTACAAAAGTGCAATTTCAGTAGAAGATGATAAATTCAAGTAGAAAATAAATCTCATTCCATTAAATTTTCCAAAACCTCCTCAAAGGGGAAAAAGTGCATGTTCTCAAGAATGTTTTTGATAAAATTTCTAGACCCCTCTCTAAATGCATGAGACGGGTTTAAATACTAATCTATGAAACTAAAAATAGAAATTACAAAAATAGATGAGGAGGTTTAAACAACTTGCCTCATTTTAAGCAAAAATAAAAACAAAAATAAAATATGCTTATGACTAATCCTGCATTTGGTCTTTGAGATAGCAAATATGCAACATAGGCTTAAGGAGTGTCGGTTAGCCGACTTCAACTTTCAGTTGTCTTCTGAACACGACATTGGTGAATGCTGGCACCATTTTCTCGGTGGAAGTAATCAGGCACCTCAGGGTCATCCATTGGCTGTGTGGTTTTACTATGTATTACCAATACGCTTCCCAGTTCAAACTGGTTACTCGTTTGATTGCCTCTGCCCTTTCCTCTGCTACCTGTTTCCATACTGCTTGAAGTTGTTCTGCATTTGGAAGAAAGCCAAGGGTGGTTTCTGCTACCAAATTAGCATTGTGTAAATTCTCATTCACACATTAGATGACATTGTTTGTTGTTGTTGCCACATCCTCCATTGCCTGTTCTGCCTCTCTGAGCCAAGAATCCCATTTCGCAAATAAGATTTCTTTATGCGATTCATCTAATTTGGGCATATCTTCTCTTTTCCCATCCTCAAATTTCTACCAATTTAAGAAGTCTGAAACTTTCTTAAGAATTTTATCATATTCAAGTCGTAATTCCACAACTTGATTCGTTATGTTATCGCTCATTTCGTAGTGAGGAACCCATTGCGAAGTTTTTTGGCATAATAACTCTTTCTGGTGTAAAAGCTAGGAATTGAGGCCAAGCGCTTCTGTGACAAACTCTTCAATCTTTGGGTCATTTTTATGCAATTCTACTATGCTATGTTATTGCACTTCTTTACCTGCTAAACTACTCTGATGTGCTAACTGCATTTGTTGAAACTCCTACTGAAACTTAGCCAACTGCATTTCTACATGTTGGTTGATACTGGCCTACTGTAACTATTGTTCTAATAACAAAATTTTGTCTTCTTTTTCTTTGAGCAGCAGTTGTACCTCCGTTTCTTTGTCAATGATTGCTGAAGCATATGCACCTATGAACTGGGAGAGTCTAGTGAGGTTAGCCTATGGAGCTGTGGATGGGTCTTTCCAGGCAACATCTAGAGGTTCATCTTCAGGAGTGATCAGGGAATCCAACTTCCTTTACATTCTCTGTCTTTTAATGATGTCTTTGTGTTGGGGGCTATAAAATACATCTAGAGGAGGAATTTCTTCTATTCTCAATACAATCTCAGATGTGGGAGCAATGGGAATATGCTCTGTTTTGCGAGTGCTAACATTGCCTTCTGTCATAATTTTTGTGGTCATTTCTTGTTGGATTGTTGGTGGCTCCGTGATTTTTCCCTTTGTGTTGAGTCTCTTATTGAAATTGTCCCATTCTTCTTCTAAATCAACTACAAGTGGCTTTGCTCTCTATGTAAGGGGAGTTGAGGTTTCGGCTTGTTTTATGAGCGAAGTCTGCTAATCTGACTTTGCTATGGACTAGGTTGTGTCTTTAATCGATTCCTCACTTTTGTTGTGTTCATTTTCTAATGTTTTCTCAGATTGTTCGACAGACTCTTCTGCAGGCTGATTTCCAGAACTTGTTTTGGATTTTTCTTTTGAGTCCCCATCTATGCTTGCACTAGGAGTAGGATCTTTCATTGGCTCAATGAGTAGTTGGTTCAATGGGACCTTAGATAACATCCCTCTCCTATAGTTATCAAATGTTTGAAGACCTTCTTGATCAAAAAGTATTTGTTCCATATGATTTACTTCTTTGAAGGTGTTTTTCTGCATGAAAACATCATCAAAGGGGTCTTTTTCATGGGTAAATATTTTTATTTTGACCATTGTGTTAAAATCTTTGACAATACCAAAGGGATCATATTGTCTTCCCAAGAACTTGGGTAATTGTAAAGATAATACATTGTCAACCTCTTTGAAAGCATGTCCTAAGTCATGCAATGCAAATACTCCACATGTTACAAGAAATTTAGGCCAAATGGCCTTCTTGGAATCCTTCAATATCTTACTCATCCCTCCTTTGTTGCATGTCTGATAGGCTATCTCCCTAGCCATCAGTTTGTCTGGGACATAAAAAGGTAGAACATGGAACGGGGCAAAACTGTCGAACACTCTGATATCTATGAATAGTTCTTCCCCGAACCATCTGGCTACAGGAAGAATATCTACTTCGGCTTCTTGGGATAACCTAGGGGCATCTCGATTGTAAATCCTTTTGTGGATCGGAAGCATAACCCCATGACAAATCTTGAAGAAGTGTGGTGTGAAATTATACTCCCACATGACTTTGTCATATATTTGAATAGGAAGTGGATTTTGAGCAGTCCACTTCCATCCCATAAGAGGAAACTTGGAACCAAAATAAATAGCATCCATAACATATGCGCTCATGAAAATGGAGGGAAAACCCTCGAAGCAATAATCATTTTTCTTCTGTACTCTAAAATCATTGTAGCTAAGTTATCAGATAGGATATGAGCCCAATTCATTATTGTAGTATTGACGGATGCATCTATTAGGGGTAACCATTCTGAAGAGAATTTGGTGCTGTCTGGTTTACCAAACAATCTACACAGCATAGCGGAAGTAAAACAGAAAGGGGAACTAAGAGAACTGGTGGTGTACATACCATTCTTATCTTTCTTGGGTCTTTCTTCATTGTTTGACCAATTCTTCATGCATTCTGCTGGGTCTTCATTTTCCTCGGCGAAATTCTAGACAAACTACCTGTTGTAGATGTCCTGCGACTCTAGTAGATGGTACATGAGTCTCAGGTTGTCTGGAGTAAACGACCCTATGAATTCTTGGCTTGCCATCTTGAATTCTCTGTCCGATATGTCTGCATCGTCTATGATCCACTTAACCATGTTAGTATAGGGAAGTATCTTTGGTCTTGCAACAATGCAGTGCAAGCATGAGCACGCAAATTCAGTCAGAGTAGCGTAAGAAGAAATGAGTCCATCCACTGTAACTATTGTTTCCATAACTCTCGGTTGTTCTTCCTCTAATATCTAATACATAGTTTCCCATGTGGACGTCCCTGCATTTCGATTATAAGTGTTATCTGTGAACAGGGGGGTCATCTATGATCTCTCAGAAGCAGGTGATTTTCCTTTCTTCACCATTTCTTGAGATGTCTTGCTCTGTGTGTTCTTCCTGAAAGTTACAAGGGGAGAGAAGAATAAGATAAAAATAATAGTGAATGCAAAAATTAATCAATAAAAGGATGAAATAAAGGTGACAGAAGGTCTTAATTCTAAATCACGTAAGAAGATATCAACTTGCGTCAAATGGCCTTTTACACTTGATCATAATCGTTCTTTTAATAAATGTCCATTAATGAACCATTATTATTAACTTAATGTCCATCACCTCACATCGAGAGTCAGGAAACACTCTCCTAGAACCGTGAGCCCTTTGAGTTTCGATAAAAGTGATTTTGCAATTTGCTACACAATATCGCAGATCGCTATATCGCAAAAACTTGTTTACGTTTAAGACTTACCGCCATGTGAGTTGATGCGATATGCGATATGCGAGATGCTATCGTATTTTGCAATATTTCCTTATGCTTTATTAAGTAGCCTTGCATGGTTGAAAATGCGATGCGAAACGGTTATAGGATTTTTATGATTTCGGATTTCGTGGATCACGATTTCATGGGGTAACTTTTATAAGGAATGTCCGTCGTAATTGTTTTGTGATGCGAGAATCTATCCTTTAAAAGAGGATCTTTTCAAGGATTATTTTAATACTTACAACTTTTCGGGTATAAAGTTACTTTTAGGCTATTTTACCATGTGGCGCTTATTTATGAAACTCATCGTTTGTGAAATTTTATACGCTAAAGTATAAAAAGGTAAATTTTCCATGATTTTGCAAGTTCTGCTTTGACATCTTATTTTATTCTAAAAATAAAAGGGCATGACATAGATGCTAGGATTGAATTTTTTGGAAGGGTCCCCATTTATTAATGTTATTACTAATACTAGCAAATAGGGGGGTTGTTGCTAAGCACAACAATTGGCGATTCACTTGGAAGAACCAGTTATCTCTAATGGGTTTTTGAATTTTCTAGAACTTCCAAAATAGAGATGATTTTGAAAATGAAACTACATTGTACGAAATATAAGGTAAATACTGTTGTTTATTAATAACAACACCTTGCTCTAACTATCTTTATTCTAATTATCTTCTTCTTAGAGTTAGTCATTTTACTCACACCAGTCATTACTTGGTTGTAAATATAAAACAAAAGAATCTCGTTAGATCAATTTTGGTGTACTCATTTGTCGTAGGTAGAGCCTCTGCTGCCAGCAAACTTTCATAGCCTCGACAGGGTTACCTGTTACCCAACAATGATCCAGTGTCCTACCTGAGAATAATGCAATTTTCAAAGATAAATCCTCATATATACTTATCGCTTTTATTTTTTTCTGTTATTTCTTAAAGAATAATTTCTTGGTTTGGTGCCAAAATTGACAGTGCCATCCACTTGATTTATAACTTAACTGAACAAGCTAGCTCTTGATGAGACCCCTTGTATTTTGATTGAAACAATCTTGAGCCATTATCCTGTTTTGATATTCAGTATGGCAATGTCAGTTATTTATAATTCTTATGATCATGATAAGTCGGCTCTTGATGAGACCTCTTATTCTTTAAGTTTAAAGTGTATAATTGGATTATACCTCGAATCTTACAAATTCCTCGAGTGGGGGGGAAGTCATTGGTTCGTTAAGAATTTTCCTGGACACCAATTGTAGAGTTTAAAAATAGCTTTTCCGTAGAGAGTATTTGCTTTGTTATTGATACTTTTTGTGACTAATGTGAGGAAAACTTCTTCCTAAGGTTGATCCTAACCAAAACTCAGATAGTTGAAATAGAAGAACAGGGAAAAATTTTCAAAATAACAGCACTTAGCTATATGTTTCATGAATGGAGATTAATTTTCATAACCATTCCTACTTATACAAGCGAAAAAACAAAATTGAAATGAGAGACTATTCTTTTCGTGAAACCAAAAGTGAACATTCTCAACTTGTTTTATTATTAAAAGAAAATTTAACTAAAACGATGATCTATAGAAAAATAGAAGATATCATCTTCTATGGAAAATATTTCTTTAGGATCTGTCCATTAACAGGTAAAGATTCCCTTTTCCCTGCTAAATCTTGTAACATGAAAGTTGTTGGGCCAATGAGTTGACAATCTGGAATGGTCCAAGCCACATCCATTGGAATTTAGTATGTTTGCCTTTCTCTTAATGGGCTTTATCCCATTTTAATACTATGTCTCCAAGTTGAAAATCCTTTCTAGATACCGAGTTTGAATCAAAAGAGGCTTTAACTAGTTTTTGATGATGCGCGTGGGTAATTCTGGCCTTTTATTGTTCCTCTTCAAGTTTAAGAATTTGTAATTGTCTTAATTGCATGGATGAGTGTTGGCTTGTTGGGGCCTGACCCAGGTTCAAAAGAGTTATTTAGCCAAGCAAAGCCCATGCTACCGGCCCTTTCAGCAACAATCCGCAGAGCGTGGACTGAAGTCCCACCCGAGGTAGCAGGGGGGGTGTTGGAACCAAGTTTTCGCACTGTGGGGTTGTCTAGGAGAGGATCTAACTGACTGTGAATAGTATTGCACCTTTGCGTCCTTCCACTCCGCGTGATCAGGATTTTCATTATGTGGCTTATATCATTAACCGATTTCAAATCTACTTCTGTTAATATTTAAACAATAACTTCAACTGATAATACTACTGCACGTATTCATTCAACAGATGCATTTGTAGAACCCAGTCATGAACATAACAAGTAGATCTTAAACCATGCATAAATAGTAACAAGACTGCAATTTTCCATAATCACTTATCTTTATTATTATATCCAATCCAGTACATTCCACTTCCTCCCTACGCACACAGCTGTAGGGGTCTGCACACAGCTGCAGACTCTACTAGTCCTCCCCACACACAGCTGTGGAGCCTCTATCTCCTATCACCACCCAGACTCGGACTTATAGACTCAGAGCTCTGTTCACTTCTTTAAACCCATAACACATCATATCTCCCAAAAGGGTCCTTTCTACCTTAACATCCTACTCTATTTATACCTTCCCATGGTCCGCAGACCAAGGGCAAGCTGACTCACTTCCTATTTCTTTACCTTATTTTTTGAGCGGACAACCCTTTGACTCAACCCATTACATTTTGTGCTTTGCGCTTTTTACAGACCTTTACCCCACCATTCCCCTAAAATACGAACTTTATACCCCAAAACCCTTATGCAGGGTCTCCGCTACCCAACAAGCCCCAAACACAATCATCGTGACTCATCCCGAGTCACTCATCGATACGGCGCTACGCTCTGCCATTACTTCGTGGTCCACCATCCCTCTGAGTGACGCTCTTCGTACTATTGTTCGTTCTTGATCACCTGCAGCTCTTCTGCAAGCTCTTGCTTCAGTTCCTTTACTACCTCGCGCAACCGATGATGCTCATTCTACTCTGCTCGGTTAACACATAGCACCCCATCATAGGATTTTAGCTCAAGCTGGGGTGCCACCTACGGGAACTCTTTGCACCATAGTAGCCAATCTCTAATCTCTAATCTACCTTACGCATTGTTTGTTGTTGCCTGTGTTGCATTTTTGCAAGAACGATGTTGCTATCTGTGAGTTCCCAATTATTCAGGTCCTATGGAGACAAACTGATAATTGCAATTCCAGCTCTTATCTCATTATTAACGGTCTTTTGCTTATCTTTCATGGTTCACTAGCTAGCCCGTAGGCTATGCAACAACATCCGAACTAGTTCTACTTCATGTCTATGAGTCGTTGGTTTCTCCCCTCCCATTGACCCGGCACTTCCCATAGGGTCTTGCATCTTTCTTGGCCATATGATGACCCTTGGGCTCACTCCCTCACCTTCAATGAGCAACACCATCATAACTAAAGATAGTAAAGAGAGCTTACTTCCTTCACAACCGCAACTCATTCGGTGGATGCTCGCCCGTAATTTATAAGCAATTCGAAATTCAAATTGAGTCATTCCCTCCTTTCTTGACATCGTACTACTATATCTGGGGTGGATCGTTCCCACTGATATTTGTACTTGGTAACTTAATTGCCTACCACCCACTCCTTTTCATCGAGGCTCAGATATCTTGTCATGAACAGTGACAGTTGTTGTCACTTCCTTGTTGTGCCTCACATCCGTGCATCTCCTGCCGCACAACTATGAACCTTGTACCATACTGATCCTATGAGCATCCTGGGTAATGTGTAGCTCCCTCGGATGCTTCTTTATTGCCCCATTCTCTCTTTCAACTGCACAGAGCAGTGAGACTATACGTCGAGCAGTTAGTGAGGCGGTCGGCCCACCTGTGTAGAGCTTTAGGCGACTGTGTTTACTCTGCCCGAGAAGGGTTCTCCATTTAGCTTGGCCATCTGCATTGTGCCTCTAACAGTTACTTCCTTGACAACATAGGGTCCCAACCAAGGCATTCGGATCTTTCCAGGAAATTTTTCAAACTTGCTGTCATAAAGTAATACCAAGTCATTCTCTTTGAACGTGCACATCTTGATGTGACGGTCATGCCAAGCCTTCTCTCGTTGCTTCTGTACCTGTTGATGAAAACCTTCCAGGAAGCGTTCCTCCTCTAGTTCCTCCAGTTGCGCGATCCTCTCTTCCAAGGTTGTGTGGTCTGCCATGCCTACTGTTGCTACAACTCGCAAACTGGGTACAATGTATTCCATTGGCATCACAACTTCTTTGCCATAGACTAACCGAAAAGGTGTCTGGCCCGTCAAGTTTTTGCACATCATGCAGTAAGCCCATAATACAGCTGGTATGCGTAGATCCCAATCGTTTCGTTGTGCATTACATACCTTTGTCAATGTTGTCTCCAATATCTTATTAAACGCTTCAATGGTCCCATTTGCTTGCAGATGATATGACGAACTCTGTTGGTGGTAGATCTGGAACTCTTCTATGAGTGCGCTAATAGTCTCATTTAAGAAATGCATTCTGTGGTCGCTCATTAGAATATTCGGGCATCCAAATCGCATTAAAACATTCTCAAACAAAAATTTGGCGGCGGTAGTGGCTGTGCAATCCTTGACTGGCTATGCTTCCATCCATTGGGTCAAATACTCTGTCGCGGTGATAATATAGCGTGCACCCATTTTTCCGGGTGGTGCGATAGGTCCTATAAAGTAGATTTCCCATTTCTCAAACAGTTGCAGGATCATCTGAGGCTTCAGTGGCATTTCATCTCCTTGTGAAGGTTTCTCAGTTCGTTAACAAACATCGCAGGCCCAGCAGAATGCTTTGGAGTCTTGATTTAAAATCGACCACCATAATCCAGCGCGAAGAATCTTCTGTGCCATCACGCGTCACGCATAATGTCCACCTTCAACTCCCCCATGTGCTTCGGCTAGGATCTATCCACACTCAAAGTCTAGAACATATCTACGTAGGATCACATCGTTGCCCATTTTGTAGAGGTGTCCTACGATAACAGTAAAGTCGGTCAAGCGTATCACTAGTTCTTTCTTCTGCTGAATGGAGTACCCTGGTGGCGTAGTTCCCGTAGTAAAAAAATGGATAATATCTTCAAAGTGGCCATCCACGATGCATACTGCATACAGCTATGCATCTGATAGCCCTTCCTCCAGGTTCATGGGATCTTCACCGTTCTCAATTTAGGACAGATGATCTGGCCCTACGTTTAAACATCCCGGCTTTACGACGACTTCAAAGTCATACTCGTGGAATAACGATAGCCATTTGCAAATGTGCCCCCCCCAACACAGGCTTATTAACTAGGTATTTGAGCCAGAATGGTCTGTGTACATCTTGAAATGTCCTCCAAGCAGATAGTGGCGATATTTATGTAGCGTGTATACCATGGCCAACCCCTCGCGCTCCTTAGTAGAGTAGTTCTTTTCTGCTTTGGATAGTCGTCTGCTGGCGAATGCGATCGGGTGATCAATTCCCTTCGCCCCTTCTTGCATGAGTACCGCACCTAGTGCAATACACGATGCATCCACATGTATGTGAAATTCAACGTCCCATTTTGGAAAGACCAATATGGGCATGGACGCCATCCTTTCCTTCAGTGTTTACAAACTTTTATTACATTCTTCATTCCAACAGTACATAGCATCCTTCTTCAGCAATTGTTCCATCGGAGCCGTGATCTGTGCGTAGCTCTTTATGAACTTCCGATAATAACTAGTGTGTCCCAGCATAGTGCACAACTATTTGACACTCCACGGCGCTCGCAGATTGAGGATGTGTTGAAGCCCCGAAAATCGGGTCGACCACAAGGGGGATACCCACCTGGTCCGGACCTTGGTTGGAAGCTCCTTATCCGTTTGGTATAGCGGGTCCGACTGGGGATAACGGGACCAGTTTCCTGATCTTGGGTGTGTGTGTGTGTATAGAGTTGGACTATGTTGATCTAAGAGTATTTTAAATCTAATATAATTCAGATTCTTTGAATTTACTCTATGCTATTGTAATCTAGTGAGAAACAACACATCAAATCTATTCTAACCCGGGATTGTATATCTTCTATTATGCGATCTAAAAAGATTTCGAATAATAACTGGTAATAAAGATCAGTCAGCCATTATAAGAATAGAAATCATTAAAGATAAACCACTTTGCATAAGAAGTTAGGCAAAACAGTTGTGAACAACATATCGCATAATAAGTCATTCATATGTCAAGCATAAACAATATGACTCCACCGTACAAAAGTGCCAAATGATAACCCATACATTCATGCAATAACATATAAACAACTGAAACTGTAAATCACTTAAAGAATATAAGAAGACATTGCCAAGAGATAAAAGTACCATTTATGACTAGTTCTACCCATAAGCTTCAAGCAAAAACGATCTATCTCTACTTGTTCTAAAATCTACCAAGAGTACATAAGTGCAACATCAGTAGCAGATATCAAAATGCAAGTAAAAATAAATCTCGATCCATCCATTCATTAAAACCTCCTCTAAGGGTGCAGAAGTGCATGCTCTGAGGATAAGTTTTTGAAAAATATTTGGACACTTCTCTAAATGCATGAGAAGGGTTAAAATACTACTTCCTAATTCTAATAATAGTGTTTTTACAAAATTTTAGGATACGGCTCTCAAATGACCGTCCTTTTTCTAATCTAAACAAAAAGAAACAACAAGGTACTAAAAATAAGCTACTTCTGAATTTGGTCCTTAAAACTGCAAGTTTTCATCATGGATTTGAGAAGAGTCGGTTGGCCGACTTTTGTGCTGAGCTGGGCTGCGAAAACGGAATCTATGAGAGTTGGCACTGCTTTCTCGGTTGAGTTTATGATGCATGTCACAGTCATCCATTGATTGTGTGTCTTGATTAAGTATGCCCAATAGCACTCCCAATTCAACCTGTTCAATGCCTGGATTGCTTTTCCCTTTTCCTGCGCCTTCTCTTTCCATTTTGCCTCTATTCGTGACTTTTTTGGTAGGTATCCCGGGGTGGTTTCTGTGATTAAGTTGGCTCTGTGTAAATTTTCATTTACACCGTCTATAAGAATGCTCGCCTGTGTCGCGGCTGCCTCTACCGCCTGTTCTGCCTGCCTGATTTGATCGTCCAATTTGTTAAAGAGCAATTCTTTATGGCTTTCGTTTATTCTGTGTGAATTTTCTCTCTTCCCTTTCTCTCCATCCTGCCAAGCTAGATACTCTGTCACTCGTCTGTCAACCTGGTCGTAGTCACTTCGCAGGTTTGTCACTTGATTGGTGAGTTTGTCGCTCAGCTCGCAATAGTGACTCCACTGCGATATTTTATGTCCCAACTCTTCCTGTTGCTGCAGAAGTTGCTCATTTAAGCTAGTAGACTCTGAAACGAATTCGGCAAGCTTGGTCTTGTCCTTGTGTATTTCTTTTAAAGCTTGCAACTGCTTTCCTTTTTTGTCCAGGCTTTTTTGATAGCTTATCTGCATTTGCTGAAAGTCTTCTTGTAGTTTCTTGAGTTGTTTGGATGCTTCATTACTGGCATTGGCTTGTTGTAGTTGTTGTTGTCGTAGTTGTATTTGTTTTTCTTGCTCCCTCAACAGTTGTTGAACTTCCGACGCTTTGTCGATAATCGCAGAAGTGTATGCTCCTGCGATTTGAGACAACTTCGTGAGATTTTCTATAGGGTTGTTGTTAGGGTCTTTCCATAAGATGTCTAAATGTTCAGCGTCATGTGACAGCGTACTCTCCAACTTTCTCTTCTTTATTTCTCTCCTCACCACTGCTTTATGTTGAGGACTATAGAATACATCTAGTGGGGGAATTTCCTCTACACTAAATAGAAGCTCAGAAGGCGGAGCGATATGACTGTGCTCCGTTTCTGAGACACTACCGATCGTGGTTGAAACCATTCCTTCTGCTACCTGTGCATTGCTCAGAGCTGTTCTTGTGACTTTATCTTCAAGGTTGATTATCTCGTTGAGGTTTTCCCACTCTTTATCGAGCTCTATCGTGATGAGTGGCGATTTAATGACAGGAGGAGGGACATCTCTTGGTGGGGAGGCGATAACTTGCAGTTGCGACATTGCACTTGACTGAGCGGTATCCTTGGATGTTTCTTCGCCTTTTCCTTGGCCGCTTGCAGACTTTTTATAACGTTCAGGTGTTCCTTGGGCAACGTCAGATTTGGATTTGGAAGTACTGGAGCTTCCGCTGAGGCTGACACTGGGAGTAGGCTCTCTGGCGAGGAGGCGCAACTTTGCTAGGGGAACACTGGCTAGACTTCTTTCTCTTAATAACAAAAAGCTTTTGAGGTCATCTAGGGATAACCTTGACTTAGCTTCTCGCAGAAATTCCTGGAATGAACTTTTATTTTCAAACAAGTCATCAAATAAATCTTTCTTTCCGGTGAACACTTTTATTCTGACACTTATAGTGAAATCATGGGCAACATTATTTAGGTCAAAAAGATCGAGCGGGGAATTTAATAATGTAGGATGTCACATTCCCTACTTCGCAACAGCAATATCCTACATCGAACATATGAGAAGACCCCAACAAGTACAGGAAACTCGAGGCCATATGGCCTTCTTTCTTATCTTTTTAGCTCTTTGGTTAGGCCGCCTTCTGAGCAAGTCTGATAGCAATTCCCTAGCCAAAAGCTTGTCGGGGACATACAGAGGTAGGACATGTGGAGGTACAGTGCTCCCAAACACTCTAATATAAGTGAACCATTCTTCCCCAAACCATCTCGCGATGGGGATGATGTCTATTTGTGCTTCGGATGAGCACCTCGGGGGTTCTTCACCATAAATCATCCTATAAAGGTGTAAGATGAGCCCGTGGCAAATTTGATAGAAGTGAGGGGCAAACTGTGAATCCCATAATACTTTGTGATAAACATGAATGGGTGACGGGTCCTGGGTAGTCCATTTCCAATCCATAGTTGGAAATTTAGATACATAGCAAATAGAATCCATAATGTAAGCAGACAGATAAAAAGGAGTTTAGACCCTTTGTGATAAGGATCTCTTAGACCGGTAATTTATGATAGCAGTGTATAAATTATCAGAAAATATTTTTTCCCAGTCCACGAGATTGGCATTTGTGGCAGCGTCTATGAGTGGTAGCCATTCAGATGAAAATTTATTTATGTCTGGCATCCAAAACAGCCTGCACAGCATGGCCGGAGCAAAACAATATGGAGAGGTGAGAGAACCAGTGCTGTACATACCATTTTTGTCCCTTTTTAGCGGCTCCTCTCTTCTGGTCCATTCTTTAGTGGTTTCTGCCAGGTTTGGGTTCTGTGCTGCAAATTTCTTGAGAAATTGCGTGTTGTAGGTCGTCTGAGGCTCAGGAAGATGATACATAAGCTTTACGTCTTGCGTGGCGAATGATCCTATGAGCCCATGCTCTGGAGCCTTGAATTGTCTGCCTTGTAACTTTGCATTGTCAAGTATCCATCTGATCATATGTGTATACGGAAAAATCTTGGGTCTAGCTGGTATTCGGTGAAGAGATAAACATGCCAGCTCTTCTAAGGATGCCTCGGAAGAGTTTTGTGATCCCGCAGCGCTATCAACCTTCATTACTCTAGGATGTTTCTCCTCCAGTAGCTGATACGTGCCTTCCCAGGTCGAAATTCCTCCGTCCCTATTGCATGTAGTGTCTGTGTACAAGGGCGCCATCTCCTTTGCCTTTTCCTTCGTCTCGGAGCCTTGGGCTTTATTTTTCTTTCCCATTTTCTCCTGCATTCATCTTTTGAATGTTCTTATCTCCCAGTTCCAGCAGATTACGAGTGAAGTGGAAATGACTGATTGAGAAAGGTGATGGGAGAGTTTTAAATGCAACAGATATACCGAACATGCCACCTTACGTGAAACAATTGTTTAGCAAAGCACGCGTCTTTATTTCATTGAATAACTGACAACTAATCCACTTACTATCATTAAAAGTGCATGATTTGGGGTTAGATTATGGTAAGTGGATTTTCTTTGAATGGCGTGCCCGAAGGATTCGCGCTTAAATGATTCATGATTTTCTTTACGTTATAATGAAGATCGTGCCATCGCAAGCTGCGCTTATCGCAAATCGCCAGATCGCAGACTGTGCCATCGCGGCGATCGCAATATCTCATTTCGCAACATCACAGGTCGCAGGAGTTTGATGTTTGTTAAGTATTTCCATTTCATTTCTGCGATGTGTGATCTTGCGATCGGTGTTATCGCAGATCGGCAGATTTTGAGGTTTTTCCTTATGAACATTATTTACTACAATGCGACGTTAGGCTTAACGTTGGGGGGCCTTGTGCATTAATGCAATTTTTTAAATACCTTTACTTTATTGTAGAATTAGGTTAAAATTATTCAAAAGACCGTTCTAAGACTACGATGGTAGCTTTATTTTGAAGAAGGAAAATTTGATTCTTCTCAAAATTAAACTAGGGGTCCCCATTCATTTAGCATTTTCGACAAATGCTAAAATGAAAAAGGGGGAGTTGTTGCTGGCCAGAACAGGAGAGTAGGACAAGAATTGAATCCAAGATCTATGGTTTGGTGAGACTTCATTTCCATGCCATTGCCACTTGAGCTACCCCATGCAGAGTTTAATTAAGGTTATTATTATTATTAGAATAAATAGCTATTAGAAAATCATCAAATCACCAAATGATATCTCTGAAGGATATCCCCGCCCTTTACTAGGGATATGTGTGCCATTAGTCGACTTTTCATACTAGGTACATGATTTGTTACACCCTATACATATTTGAAGGGGGAAGCCTAAACCTTAAACCATAAAGGAAGATTATAAGAATCAAGGTACAAGAAAATTTTCTTGTCTCACTACACATGAAATCTTAAGCACATATTTACCCTCTAAGTTGGAACATTGATGATGAACACCATTATGTGGTTTTGAGCACCAGGTATAGGTCATGGGGAAATAAATATGGTTAACACTGGGAAAGTGAGCCTCAGAACTTAACATAAGATTATAGAAATCCACCTTCAAGAATACCGTCTCGAAACACATTTAATGTCTTTAGAGTCTGAACACCCTTTAGTTGGGAAACAAGGATCATTAGAGGGATTTGATATCTATGTAAGACTACCATTCCTTTGACCATGGTTGGGGGAGGAAACTAAAGCCTCAAGCCCTAAAGGTATCTTATCAAACTAGACATGGCCATTTGAAGAAATCCTTGCCATATGAAAAGGGATTTTAGATGCCACTAGTTAGTTTGAGTAATGAGTACTAATCCCAGGATCCCATAAATTGTTTAGGGAGAAAACACATGTATTAGGTACTACAAAGGGATTATAGGAATCTAAGGAATGGCGTTATTTACATAGCTCAAATTTTTATTTAACGTTATAGGCACCTGAAGGATTTCTTTACAACCTAATCCAAGGCCTGCTTCCCTAGATCATTTCTAGTGTCTTGGGAAACATACGTACTATTCAAAACCACTTAGTGGTACCAAAGTCCCCATTCATAGGCTAACAGAATCCTTATGAGTCCATGTGTGGTTATTTGAGGGATCTTTCTTAGTTTTAGATGGATGGAATATTGTATTACAATATAAATTTAATGTTTCAACACATGACCATCTGGAGGGTCCCAAGGCCCATGTTTCAACTATAATTGTTGGCCCTTGATTCCTATTACCATGATTTAGAGCTTAAGTATATGATTTTTTCCCAAACAACATTGAAAACAGTTTGACCTAAACATAATGTTAAAAAAAATTCAATAGAGTACATCTCATGTTGTATTCTAAGTACATAAAAAATAAATAAATACACACCAAGTACATAATTGTGAGCATGGTGCAAAGCTCCAAGATATATAAGATAAATTATTTTCATAATAAGTTCTTCAAAAGTATGAGAGCCTTATCGAAATGATGACATATATTTGTATAATTCAAATGTTAAAATTTCATAAATCCACCTTTGTCTTTATGTGACTTTTTCCATTTTTGTACTAAGCCTCCTATTAGGAAATATTTATTTTCAAGAAATTTATTATCAAACCATTTCTTAATATTCTTCCATTGTGTCGAAAATTTTGATTCATGGTTTATCCCTTTCTTCTTCTATCCTCAATGATGTATTTTTTTCTTCCTTACATGATTTAGCATGATTGACCAATGTAATATTAGGATAATTAGATGAAAGGTTGGAAGATGTTGGAAGGATGGATGGATTCTCTTTTGTACACAATAAAATATGTGGAGATTCCATATGAAGTCTTTGGAGTTAATCGATATTCTCATAGGTGATTTGGAAGGGCATTGCATTAGTTCCTTTGTTGATCAATTATGGCTATTTTTATGATGCAGATGATATTTTCGTTACTCCACTTAGCCAATCCTATTCCCTAAGGATAATACATTTCCAAATGTGTCAATACAATTCCTTCAAATAATTACTATGTAGTTAGATTTTAATATGAAAAGTGCATAATATTGTCAAAAACAAAAGAAGCTCGAACGCAAAACTCTTTGATAATATATTGTTCAAGGAATTGTCTATTGATATGGCCACTAATTCTAGTTAATGGAACAAATTCTATCCAAAGAGTGAAATAGTTTGTGTCCATTAGTATGTACCTTTGTTTTTAAAAATAATGATGACATATTTCACGAGTTATAACTGACCCCCAATATTTGAAAGTATATTCAGCTATTATAGGTAGCAAGAGAATGGCCATGTGAATCTATGAATATAATTTCATGGTATCAAATCCTAAAAATATTGTGCATTATTGTAACACCTCAACTGGACTCCTGGATGATAAATATCATGTGTATGTGAAACATAAGATGGTGAGATGAAACAAATTAACTAGGTTTATGAGCTAAGTTTTTATTCTATTCTAAATAGAAAAAAATTGTGAATCAAATGTTTAAATCTTATACTTTTCAAAAATATGTTATAAAACCAGCTCACAAAAAGATAGGAAACAGAGATCAAAGACTTAAAAAACATCCTCTTTGAGGAGGCAACCTCCTTTACATTATATAAATGAACAATTCTTGGATGATACAAATGACAAGACCTTCTTTCTAGTATAGTTAGAGCCGACATAACAATAATAATGTAACAGCCAACAATAACAATAGTGGGCTTCTATGGATTACGGTAATAACAATATGGGGACCACAAGGGCACAACAATATAATAAGGGGGTTGCACTATTAACAATAAGGGGTTACACTAGTAGTATGGGGACCTAACATTGCTCTCTCCTTCAAAAAGTGTTGTCCTCAAAGCTTGAGTAGGTCTGGATGCTTCCATATAAAATTTTCATCCTCCCATGCGGAATCTTCAGCATGTAAGTTATTCCAATTGATGAGATAGTATCAAATTGATCGATTTAATAGTTGTCGGGTTCTTGATTCCGTGATTTCTTTGGGTTCCAATATGATTTTTCCTTCCTCGTGAAGTTCTGATAATATTGTTTGAAGTGGGAGCTTGTCACCTATAACCTTCTTTAAAAATGAAATGTGTAAAACTTGGGGCACTCAGGAAAATGCAACAAGCTCCAATTTATATGTCATAGAACCAATCTTTTGCTGCACCTTGTAAGGACCATAATACATTGGTGATAATTTATTATCCTTCTTAGCTTGATTGAGGGAAATTTGTTTGTATCGTTGAGGTAGTAAAAATACACAGTTGCCTATATCAGAAACTTCTTTCACTGTGATTTTCATATGCCTGTTGTTTCATTTGATTATGCCTGAAAGTGAGTTTATCCTTTTTCTTCCTGATATATATGTCCTTCTATCTTGAGACTTTGAGGAGTGGTAGTTCCTACAAATGAATTACAAGATATCGTCAGATTCATTTCTTCTTAATCTGGGGTTCGTTCTTGGTGTATATCCTCTTCTTTTGACGTTTCTTGATCCTTTTCTTTGTCCTCTTTGCAATCTATGTAAAATAATTTCTTTTGAGCACATTTATTACCTTTAATGTATTTGTAATCACAACTGTAACAAAGCCTGTTTTCTCTTTTCTCTTCCCATTGTTGTGGTTTCCACCTTATAGGTTGTGAAGGCTAGAGGCAACAACACTTCCTTATTTTTAATTATGTGTGGTAGGATTCCTTGTTGCCATAATTTTTCTTCCAATGTTTCTTTCCAACTTGAATGCTTTCTCTAATGAATCAGTTTCCCAAAGATGAAACTCATGTTGAATGTTATCTTTTAAAGAACCTACGAAGGAATCAATCCTCTTCTTCTATGGAATATCATTTACCCTTATATTCATTTTTTGGAAGTCCACAATGTGATCTACCATTCAAATCTTTTGTTTGAGGTTTATCAATTGGCTAAAGAAGGTGTTTTGCTTTGTATCCTCATAATGGTCTATCATTTCCTCTGTGAAAATTGACCAAATGAAAAGTGGTTTATAAGAACCAAGACCTTTATACCATAAAAATTTGATTCAGTTTTAAATATAAATCGAATACATACCCTTTGTAGTACTTGCACATCATGTATATCAAAATATTTCTCCATCTATAGTATCCATGTTATGGGACCCTTTCCATCAAACTTCCTCATATCGATCTTTCGAATATGGTGCATCTTCAATCCAATGTTAGATTCTATGAAATCATGATTAACATTTATTTTTTTCTCATCATGACTTTCCTCTACTACCTTTTCATCATTAGGAGGCCTTTCTTGTAGCAGCTTTGTCCCATCTTCCTTCAAGCCTTCCATGTCTTTCTTTAAATCTTCCATGCCTTTCTTCAAGTTCTATTCCGTAACACATATAAAAATATTTATCTTATCTTCAATTGAATTCTTCAAGTCATCCATCAATTTTTTCTTGCTAGGTGTTTCTATTTTCTTCATTCGAGACATTATTTTTCTTCCTTTTAGGAGATCTATATTTAAATGACTGTAACTCTCTAATTTTAGACCTTCAAGTTCTGAAATTGTCGTTTGTCGTAGTCATCTAAGTCCTCTTTCTAACCCCATTAGTCTAATCAATATTGAATTCTTCAATAAAGCATTATGCCAAATCTCCTATGATGACCTGATTATAGACTTGTTCAGTAGAGAGAATTTTTAAGACCTACCCTGTGTCACCTTTTGGACCTTAGGACCTAAAAACAATACACATAAAACTATGGTCTGTCCTCTTTTTGTAACTTTTGACAAAATTTCAATGTGATGCTCAAAGGGAATGCTATGATGATTTTCTCAAGGTCCCATGTCTCGGATGTAATTTGGTAGTCTATAAAAACTTAAATTTCTTGGACTGTATCTCCGAAAATATAGCGAAACAAGATATGAAATTCTGGTCCAAGCTTTACTAGGATTTTAGCTCAAATGGGTTTTAATTTCAGAGTTTGAAACTTTGAAGAAAAAAACGATAGGGAAAATTCCACACTGACCTGTTTGAGATGGAATTATAGAGCTTGCAAAAAGCCTAACTTCCCCATATCATATCTCAAAAAATATAGCAATACAAGATCTGAAATTTAGACCTGTGGTTCAGAATGATTTTGGCTCAAATGGGTTGTGTTTGTATCTTCTGAAACTTCATAGAGAAAATGTTATAGTGAAACTTCCATGAATCAAAAGCTCTGATACCAAACGTTATGAATCCAACTCACAAAAAGATAGAAAAGAGACATCAATGACTTAAAAATCAGTCTCGTCTCTTTGAGGGGAACCTCCTTTACATTACACAAATGAACAATTCTTGGATGATACAAATGACAAGGCCTCATTTCTATAAAGGATTCTAAGGGATCACAATCAAATGTTTCAACACAAGATTTAAACAAACTATATGAACATCTATGCTAACTAATTTATGTCCATGTCAAATTATTATATATCTATATAGAAAAAAAATATGGTTAAAATTTTTACTTGGTCTCATATGTACTCTATTTAGCATTCAGAAATACAATTTAAAAATTTAAAAATTCAATTTAAAAAAGTTTGTGCGTTAAGAAATTTGATCCATATCTTAGATTGGTACTTAAGATGATCTATGCTAGTAGTATTAATTGCCTCATCTACTTCCTACAATGACGTCTATATTCTAACTCTTTCCTCTATTTATATCGGTCTAGCACTCTTCACTTCATTAGTTTTCTTCGTCCCTCAAGATGGGTGGTGTGTTCACCAAAAATGTGGTGCACATAAAAACCAACACACAGTTTACCATTAATTTATATCAATATTAAATGTACAAGAATTTCAACAATATGCAGACAAATGGTGAAAATTTTGGTGTTGTAAACACATAAAGGCAAGAAAACTAAAGGATCGACTAAATATGCTTTCTATGGTCCTTACGAAAATTGGCTTCTTATGCTTTGTGTGGTCCTTACAAGAATTGGGTTTCTGATTCAGCTTTCATCTTTGTATTATTTGTATTATTTATAACATATACTGAACACTTAATTTAGTTGAAAGACACAATAATTATTTCACAATTATGCACAACCTCTTACGCATATATTTTGATTTCTCCAATCTCAATCCTCTTTAAACACTAATTATGACCTAAGAGAATTCTAGTTCAATTCAATAAACTATATATATATATATATATATATTGTAGACTTGACACTGCTTCCTCTATTTATATTAATTTTCCAAAATCAGAAACTTCCATTTGCTGAAGGTGGCTTACCTGCTCAAAGGAAACTAGATAGCCACTTGTCTGCATTAAAACCCATCCAAAATTTGAAAATGTTTTTTTCTATCAATCTAGTGACATTGTCTTTATTGTCTATACTACTACTCAAATTAAAAAAATTAAACAAGTAAATGAATTTCATCAAAATTTTATCAGATTTGTACTGGACCACTGCTTCAATCCTCATTTGAGGATACTACTGGGGTTGGTGATTTGGCACTAGAGTGAAGCATCTTGCTCCTCTTCATATGTTGTAGTGTCTGCTCAACTCTTTCCAAAGCCAAATTCTTTCTGTAGGTCTTTATATGAATTGTTGCTATTTCTCTGAGTAGTTCAACCCTAACTGGATCCATTTCCTTGGTATTCTCCTTTTCCTCTGTTCCTCCACATGTTGCTTCTTCTCGATTAAGGGTCATGGCCTGTGCCACCACATTCTTCATTATCCAATATTGTTGTATTATTTGTTTGAAGAGGGAGTGGTGGCCTCAAGAATTCCGTGGATTGGGAACCATACTTTCGCACTCCTCCATGGGGATGTCTTAGTTCTTGATACTGTCATTAAGTTCTCTCTCCCAACTAGAAATTTGGGCTTTGATGTCTGGCAAGTTCCCTGGTATATAGGTGTTAATAAGGGTTTTCATATTCTCATTGCCCAACTTTCTCCCTCTTTTCCTTTGTTTTTTGCTCGAACCGCTTGTTCCTTCTACCATATTTTTATCTTTTTTGCGTCTCCTGGGTGCCATGTTATTCCCTGCCTTCCTATCACTGTCTTCTTCACATTGTTTTGTGTCTTCCTCAGTGTGTTGGGCGTAGTGTGAGGCAAAACCTATCACATAGTTATTACAGTTATCAAATTTATAACAGTAAAAAAAATAATTTCCCATTTACCTATTTCCTTTTTGTTATCTCTTTTGTTTCTAGAATTTGTTTCCTTCAAAATTTCTTTTGTAATGTCACCAGTCCTCTCCATGTTATGGGTTCTTTCCTTTCTTGATTCTCTTACCATTTTTCCCTCACGGCAACAGTCTGCAGGTGACCTGCCTCTCCCGGGCATCATCATGGTTTCTTGCTCAAGTAAGGTTGGTTTTCTGTTCCTCACTGTCCAGGGTCTCTCTGGTTTGGCTACGTCTTCCCTTAGGGTGTTGGCCCTATATTCCTCCCCTAGAGGTTTCTTGTTTCCATGGTTCTCCTTTTTCTCTGTTCTTTTTCTTCCCCGAGGTGCTTCCTTGTTACCTTCTACTTTCCTCCTATAGTTTCCTATACGGGTGACTAGAGTCTCACTCTGTCTTATTTTATTTTGAGCTTTTTCCATGGTGTAGACCTCTCCCATCCTGGGTTCTATTCCCTTCCACCTTAGCTTCCTACCCTAGGTTTTCATAAGCATTTCTACTATTTGTTCCAAACCAGTGTCGCAAAGGAGTGTCTGGGTACCTCCTTGCATGACTCATTCCTTTTCCTTATCAGATTTATTGTATTCATATAGATATGCATCTTGAGGCTTAGAAAGATAGGGAACAGAGGAACTACATACCAATTTTCAGGTATGATGCTGCTTCCGTCCGCATGATAGTGCATTATTCTTTGGCCATATTTCCTCTCTCTAGATCTCATTTGCATCTAACTATGCCCTGATCTCCCTTATGGTTTATGTCCCTCCCTTTCCTATCGCTTTGCTTTGTTTCCACCTATCTGTCATTATTCCCTACACTAATCCCTATGCCTTCACCTTAGAATGATAACCCCCCATATTGGCTACCTCCTCCTCACATTAATCCTAATTTGCTTCCAACTGCTCTTGCCGTATAAGTCCCATCCTCATCCTACCACTTGCTGGCATCCTTCTGGCTGCCCCCATGCTTACATCCCTGCCCTCTTCGCTATCATGCTTATCCATCACCGCCCTCATTTTATTTTGGGCACTACCTTCTCTACTATGCCCATCCACTTGCCTTCTTCCTTGTCTACTCACTTCATTTCCCTCAACTGTCCATTCCCAAACTTGTCTTCTTCCTCTCCCTTCCCGATCCCTCTTGATTTCCTGTGTTACACCTCGATTGGGGGTTCCCCTCTCCTCCTTTGTTATGTTCTAGGATTTTTACTAAGTTTGTCTTCTCCTCCATTTGGTATAACTCTTCCTATTTTCTAGGATGTTAGCTGGTGCGTTGCATTTCCTTCTTACATGGGTGAGGAGGATGTAGTCTATATGTCTGGTAAGTTTACCAATCTCCTGCACCAGCCAAAAGTTCTCCAGCTTCGGCTGATCTTCTCCCACTGGCTTCCTTGCTGTAGATGTTTGACTATTTTGATTACCATTTTTTAGTCTCTTTCAACCTAAAGTTTTTGGTATTTCTCTCTTATTGCAATTTCCAACCCCTTTTTCAGCGTGTGAAGCTCTGCTTCTTTGTTTTTCGTGTTGCCACATCCCATCACATAGTTTCTGAGGCTCCTCCCCCTATCATCTCTGAATACTCCATTGGTCCCTGCCTTGCCGAGATTCCACTTCGTAGCACCATCAAAGTTTAATTTGATGAACTCCTTCTAGGGTCTTCTGAACTGGTTCAAGTCCTCCACCTCATTGGTTTGGTGATTCCTATTGGGCTTATGCATCATGCTTGGTTTTACGTTTAGGTCTATCATTATCATTGTTTCCGTTGGGTTAGTTTTCCAATCCTCTTCAACCTAGTTCTCTGTTAGAATGGTCTCTCTGATATTTTCAATGATATGGTTTCATATTTATGTTTTTGCTCTGCCTTCCTCCTTGAAGATCAATCTATTTCGTTCTTTCCATATATTCCATAAAACAAATCCTAGCGAGAATCTCCATGCCGTGCTCAAGACGTATGTTTTTTTCCTCTAGTTCTCTATTGTTGTTTTGCATGCTATTGATGTTGTTTCAACTAATATATATATATATATATATGGTCACTAATTTCAAAAATTTGTTGATGTTGTTTCCACAAGGCTTCGCTAATGTTGCAAGCATTGGTTAGGTGCTCCGTTGTCTCAGTGCCTCTTCTTTGCAGAGGGCACATATCAATGGGCCTTGCATTCCATTTTTTTGCAATTGGTCCCATGTTAGTGTTCTCCCATAGCTCAAGACCGAGATGAAAAAGGTTATCTTGGGCTATGTTTTTGTTTTCCATATGCTTTCCCATTTTTTTGTTTCTAGATGTCTATTGTGTCCTGCTTTTATTTCATAGCCTCCTCCTATTGTAAACATGCCTTTGATTATGCACAATCTCCAATCTCACTCCTCTTTAAACTCTAATTATTATCTATGAAAATTATATTTCAATTCAATAAACCATATATATATGTACATTAGTTGAATAAAAAATCAAATAAAAAAAATAATTCAATAAACTAGGTACATTTTAGTTGAATATAAATCAAATAAACAAAATAATTATTAAATATATTTGATGAGTTAAGTTTTAAAAATCTATATTGAATGTTTATAACTTAAATAATTAGGAGAATTCTCCTTGCATTAAATTCTACTCCTTTATAATAAATTGAAAGAATACAAATTCCTCTTCATTAAATTCCTCTTCATTGTGTTACCGGAGTTTTCTCTGGAAGTAATATTTTGATGTTTCGCTTGAAAAGAAGAAGAAGAAGTAGTATTTTGATGTTTGGCTTGAAAACCATGGATAGGAGTGGAACCTGAGGATTCATCTGGATCCAATCCAGTTGGAGAGGGCTTGGCCTTTGTCTTCCATCCCATAGGACTCCCCTGCTTCTTTCTGTTCACCTCGCTTCCGCCCTCTGGCTGGAACTCCTGATCAGCCTTTCCGGAACTAGAGTTAATATTAGTGCCGGCCCCTCGTTTACTTTTCTTTGTGTTACCGGTGTTTTGTACAGGAGTAATATTTTGATGTTTGGCTTTTATTATCTCATCCGCCAACAACCTTTTACCCATGATGAACGACCTGCCGCTTTCAGTCTCTAATCTTACTCGCTCGATGTGAACCGGGACTCGCTCGATGTGAAGATGAATATTTCTTCTCCAACTTCGTTGCATATATATATATATATATAGATGAGTGGTTCCCCAATTTTTTTATTTATTTTGGGAAGTATTCCGGCGTTATGGATTTCTCTCAAAATTTATCCGCCGACAGAATATGATTTAGCTGAATTTAATTTATTAATTATATTATTGTTTGGTCAATTTTGATGTGTCGGTCGAAATTGTTTAATTTGAACATTCCATCTCTAAGTGGATGAGAGTTTGACTCATTTCTGGCATATTACTTGTTTCTCAAGGCTATTGTTTTCTTTTTAATAGTTAGTTTTTTTTCCTTTATAACAAATTATAAAATTATTTTTTATAAAATTTTAATTTTTTAATATTTTTTATTATTAACTTATATTTTTTTATATTCTTTATTTTATAATTATTTTTGAAAATAATTTGGGAAGAAATCAATTGGGTAGATTTTCAAATTGTTTTCAAATCAATATAGATGACAGAAGCTTGAATTTTATTTATAATTTGTTATTTGAGATAATATATGAGCTTAATAATTTACTAAAGAAATTATTTCTTATTGTTATATTTAGATTTAATAATTAAAAAATTAAATAATTTGCTTGTAATTATATAATTTAGACTATTTATAAATTTTACTTTTAAATTAGTTGAAAAAGCATGTAATAGATTGAAAGCCATAATTGAAATTTGTTTGTAACTATATAATTTACATTATTTATAATTTTTACTTGTAAATTAGTTGAAAAAATATGTAAGGTATTAAAAGTTATATGGGTAAACAAACATTATGTTATTTATATGTTTTGTTTCATAATAGGGAAGGTTAATAAATTAGAATTTTTATTCTTGTATTCAAATTTCAATAAAAACTTCTAACTAACTATCTAGATCCATTTTAACTTTGGACCTACCAAGGGTAAGAGGGTTCAAATCTCTTTTCACTGTATAAACGAGGTTTGCATCTCATCAGATTTGATCCCTCTCCCTACTTGACATCCTATGTTAAGATTGATATAGATTGGTTTTATTATGGAGATGTCTTTAGTGTGAATTTCTCCATTTGTAGAAAAATTTGAGGTTAAATATTGATTTGTGTTATTTAAATTGGTTTTCGTGAGGTGAACAAATGGTTTTAGTATTAGTAATAATTATTTATTTTGTATGTTATATTTTTTTTATTCTTAATTTTATGTAATTTGACCAACTCAAAATGTTTTATTGATAATTATCATTATTATTTATTTTATTTTTTAATTTAATATAATTTTATTTTTTATTTTGACATAGTCAAAATGTTTACACGACATTACAACATCTCTACATATGAGGTCGTAAATTACTTTTAACCTTTTAATATTTTTTAATTGAGCCCACATGTAAATGTTTACAAATATGTATACCACTACAAGGTCTCCCCCATATATTTTTACATTTAGATTTAATTTTAAAAATGTTATACATTAAATTAAGATAAAATATTTTGATTTTGAAATGAGTTATCGTTTTTGGGCAAGTGGTATTGGTGAGCCATGATATTGGCCCATGGTATTGTAACAAATCCTATTTACAAGTTAATAATACTCATGTTAAAATGAGAGTGAATATTCATGGTTAAGAATCTCGTTATATTGTATGTTTATTGTAAGTATAAAGTTTTAATTTAAAAAATGTTTATAAAATAAAAAGTAAAATAATATATATATATATAATATATATATATATATATATATTCCCATAGAAAAAATCATAATTTTCATTAATAGAGAAAATTACATTTTGTAGATACTGAGCATGTGCATGACTTAAGGCATTGTCTATCCAAAGAAAAGGAAAAAAACAGTGATATGGATCTCCACGCAAGGAGCAGTAGATAAAAAGTAAAAATTTTGCCTATTCTTTCCTACCTTTCTTCTTTTCCACTTTCCTCCAACCTCTAGTGTTGGGAGTGGTTGTTACTATGGCTAATTGTTCCTCATTGGTGTTTCTGGGATGTTCTTTGTTTGAGTTTGAGCCTTTTGATCCATGTGGTTGTTTACTTCCACTTATGTCCATTTGGGTTTGTTGTCCCTGAGGGGGATTGTCAGGAACCTCCTTTGGTGTGATGATTTTTCCTTTTTTTGTTGGCTCTGCTCCTTCTACTTCTTCTTCTAAGGGTTCTGTGTACTGCCAATGTTTTGGCTTTCTCTGTTGCTTCTTATTCCATTTGGGTTCTTTTTTGGCCAGAGGACATGCGCTTTGCAAGTGCCCTGTTTGCAAACATCGATGACACTGAAAAGTTGTGTTTCTGTAGTTTAAAGGTTGAATCCACTGTGAGTTGTTGAAATTCAATGTGATGTTGTTTGGTAACCATTGACTGAGATCTGTTTCAGCACATATCCTAGCAAAGGTGAAAATTCCCCTTGTAATTCTATTGTCGTCTGTCTTTAGGAATTTTCCCAAGGAGTTCCCAATAGCTATTAATACATTATGATGCCGCAAATGTAATGGGAGGTTATGTAGTCTAACCCAAACTAGAATTTTTGATACCACCATAGTGTTGGCATCAAAATCTGGGAACCATGGGGTTACGAAGAGCCCAGCGGTGCCTGAGAACCATGGTCCCATGTTGACGATGTGTTCCCATTGTTGTGTTATATTGAATCTGACTATGGAAAACCCTTTGGGATGTAGATAGATTTCACAATTTGATGTCCATACAGTATGTATCCATTGGTGCAGTACATGAGAGTTTGGCGAGAAGCCATTAAATCTACATATAACTGCACTGTTTGAGAGATCTTAATATAAGTTATTTCCCTGAGGCATTGATGAGACGGAGAGTACAAGATTTTCTTGTTTTTGTTCCACTATGTAAGGCCCTGACAGCTCAACCATTGTTTTTGGTTTGCTTTGTGCTTTTGCCTTTCCTTCAACTGCATCTTTGAAGGTTCCTGTGTTTCTTTTGCTGGTTCTAGAGCATCCTCCCTGCATGATGGTCGAATCTCTTGTTATGCCATAATCCTGTAGGGTGCGATTGGCTTGTAGGCTATGTCTGAAGTATATTAGATTTTGGCTTCTTGCTGGTATCACATGGTAAGCCTGTATTTCTTGCTTTAAATCTTGGATTCTCATCCCTTTCCAGAGCGTCCAACCAAGATGGTTGCCTTCCAGCATTTTGATGAAGATCACTATCGAATCTGTCCCGATAGCATGCATCTCTTTTCCTTTTTTTTGATGCCTGTGTGCGTATTCCGTGAGACCACCTAGGTGGGGCTCTACCCAATCTAGTGCTATGTCTGTGCAGTTCATTGTTCATTACTGTCCTGCTCACAGATTGATACCTTGACTGGTTCTCTTTGACTCAGAAGGGGGTCCACAGGGCACAGTGTTGTAAGAGCATCCAGGCGTATATACCCAACCTTCTTTTGTTGTGCCCAGTCCATCAGAAAGTGGGTGATTGTTGTAGATCCATTAATCCAATAGCTTTTAGGGGTAGAACAGTGGTGGCTATTCGGATCTCGCCAATACTTGGGCCAATTTGTTATTGGGCTGGCCATTTTTGAGAGCCCCTTTCTAGATCTATAAGAAAAGACATATTTCAGAAGAGGATAGGCAATCCATGTCCCCTATGGGCCATGCAGTTCCACTAGTTTCTCCTTGAGTTGTAGATCTCCTTGGATTTGAGGGTTTCGATTGAGATCTAACCTTATCAGGGATCCTCTAGCTACCAAGCTTCCTGATTGAGAGACATTTGTCCATATCGGAGCTCGTGTAGTCACATGGTGCTTCAGATCTAGGGTATTATGTTGGATCCCCCTGTAAATAAATAGATCCAACGTCTTGGGCTCGCTCCCCTCATAGTCCTGGCCCTTAATGACTTCATCAGTCTACGCTACGTCTACAAATATGGGATCATCCTTAGAGGTGGATAGGATGAAAGTGGCACTCGATCTAGACCCGCGCTTGACCCTCAAGAATGGCATGGTGGTGTTACACAAGAGACATCAATGGGGAGGGGCATAACACACTCCAGATCTGATGGTGAGTCAAGTTTCAGGAGAGGAGATGGGCGTCCATGGCCCATCTTGTAGTTTTAGTGTCAAGTCACTACGACCAATTACTGCAGTGGTTGTGCTTGCTATAGCCATTGCCTCCTGTTGAGAGCTAGGGTTTTAGACCTCCTCAAGAATTCTCTCTAATATGGAGAGTTGTTCTGAAATCATTGATTTAATTTATATGGTAAAATGGATGGTACTATTATTTTTATGTTATATATTTTAAAGTCATATGATTTTCTTTTATTTATTTTTTTCATAATTTTACTAAAAAAAAATTTGAATATAAAAAAAATATATATATAGATATATATATATATATATATATATATATATATATATATATATATATATAATATATATATATATAATATTATATATATATTTCATTTTGTATTTCTTTAATCTCTAATATCTAACACCTAAACATGTACCATATACTAAGTTGTAGAACTCCACCCGAAAATGTGTTTTATATGGTTTTGTTATAAATATATTTATTAGATTAGTATGTGCTTTATATGGTTTTTTTTATACTTAGATTATATTGTTTTCTTTTAATATCTAAATTGGACCAGAAGTCGAATGTTGTAGCTTTTTAAGTGTTATTTTATATGAACATAGCCAATAAGGTATTTACACATATGGAACAATCTCACATATGGTATTTGTGACTTCTAATTGAAAACTATCTATAGGATACCATATCCATGTTTTCAACCGTTTTTGAGTTTTGACCAATTATTTTAATCTCTTTGGCAAGCTAAACTTGTTGTGAATGTTGGGCATCCATATATATCTCTTCATCTATATTTTTTTTATCTAATCTCATTATGGTTGATGATGGTGTATTTATTTATTTTAATTAGGGTTTGAGATACAGTATGTATTTTACATGGCAAATTGAGGTTAATAAGATTGTGAGGCATTCTATGTCATATACACAAGAGTGAGGGTCCTTCTGAAATCCTAAATTGTAGTGCCCGCTCTAGTTGACTGCCAGTGAGATGACGCAAACATTTAATTAGACATAAGGCCCACACTTTATTCTTTGAGGACCTCGGGTTGAGGATCCGGTCACATGACACTATTATTTGAGATATTCATGGTTGTGATGTTTATGAATGCTTTCCATTGATATTATGATAGCATGAATGATTATATATCTTATCTATCAGTGTTCCGATGATTACATCTTTAAAAAATTAAGTTTGGTCTCTATTTGAGCTTATGACGTGGGTAGTAAAGAATATGTATGCGCTCTACTAAAAGCATAATGATGATAAATTTGATGAATATGTATATTGCTTTGATGTTACGATGTTGATAGCTTAATGAATATGCATGTTTCCATTGACGATTAATGATGATAAACATGAGGGATGTGTCCCCTATGTTACCTGCTTTCTTTAGTTTAGGCTTACAATGGACAATGATGTGAATGACCAGAAATTGTAAATAATGCTATTATGATAATGACTAATAGTGAGAAACCTTGTTGCTAATGATTATTGAGTATGGCAGGAAACAATCAGAGGCGCTTGCATATGACATGTCGATGACACCTGGTTTGATGAAAATTCATATTATTTTATCTTTTAAAGTCTAAGTCGATCTTAACACATGCCATATATGTTTAACTATATTCTGATGATATGTTAATGGTTGCAGGCACAGATTAGTTGCTTGACCGAATGACTCACATATGGGTGATGGGGTTGTACAGGTGGATGGAACTACATGGGAGGGGTGGGACAGAGTCCCTGATCTCCCCCACTAGCACTCCCGCCATGAATTGGGATGGAAGGGTTGAAACACCTTCGGCTTGAAGATCACGATGCCATGAGGGCAAGTCCCAAAGTTGGGTCGCTCATGAGGAGTTTACTAGGGGGCGTGCATCAAGGCAGATTCCTTGATCCCTGGCACCATTAGTCTCACTATAGCAGGAAACATAAGCGATGATAGTGGTCTATGATGTTGCGCTATACTTTCCCCTCGTAGTCACTGGATGCTTGAAGGGCAAGTGGTGTGGCACCCTTGGAATTTCAGGGAAATTCTTGAAGGGCACGACCAACTTGGCACCCTTGGAATCACAATTAAACTATTAGGTGTGGCACCCTTGGAACTTCTAGGGAAGTTCTTGAAGGGCATAACCAAACTTGGCCCTTAATATCTAAATATAGACCTACTTGAGGATAAAATATTCTCTAATAATTACAAAAAATATAATAGTTCTAAGATTCTTGATAACTTCCCAAATATTTTGGGATGCCAGTACTTGTAAAATTTGAAATAAATAATATAACCTATAATAACATGCTCAAAGTATTTTTAAAAATAATTATTTATGGGGTTGGGCTCCCTAGAACCATAGTATATATACGGAGGATATTTAAAGCCATAATAAAAGTAGACATGTAGACTTGAGAACATAGAATCTTACATTCAATAACTAAATTTAGGAAAAAATATATTTCATTGTCTTCGCCATGTAGTTGTATTATTTTTTATCAATCTTTTTGTAAGACTTTGTTTATGATGAATTTGAACCTTCTCCAATAGGCCTTCAAGTGTTTCAACTATTATCCATATGCAAATGTAGAAATTAGATTATGGAACAAGATAGTACAAGTCTAATTTCACAATAGGCTACTGCATGTCTAATTTCATAGCAAGCTGCTACAGGTCTAATTTCACAATGGGTTACTATAATTTTGAGTCCACAATAATTGTTTCAAACAAATGAGAAAATTTTGGTTGTGCAAATTATCCAACAAAATGACTTAAATGTATGGCAAGGGAGGTGCAGCCATGATTTATGGCAAACATGTTTCACAACATGTGAATCAAAACCTTAGAGTAATTTGTCCAGAGATGTGTTGTGAATTGAAAAGTAAATACATAATATACTAATTATTTCTCATGTTAATAAGAAACCAAATGAAATAATAAGAAATTCCTTGAAAAATATCTTGAGCATAAATCCCACATAAGAGTATTAAAAGAGATATTACATGGTTATGGGAAATAGAAAAATGGATAAAATGAAGGAAAGGAAGGTGTCAAATGATCGTAATTTTATGACTCGTCATTTCCCCCAAACTCAATATGTTTCATTTCCTTATGCAAACCTCTACCTCTATTTCAACCAAGCTGTGATGATAGCTACTCAGTGAAGCTTCATTCTCAATACATATTTCTTAATTTGATGGCTCCACCTCTTAGCATTATTCAAGTCACGAAGTATTATTCAAACTTACATAAGTCTAGAATGTTGCCCTTTGTTTTCAATTAGGTTTCTTTATTGTCTTCAAACACTCCATGATTTATGTTATCTTTCTAGGCTCAATGAAATATTTATGATGATACAAGCTTCCATGGACCACCCTACAAGAGGGGATATGTAGCAACTTCATAGAACTGCAATATTAGAACAATTACCTATATAATGTCAAAACATGCCAAAAGAAGTTTGGAACATGGGTATTGTAATATTCGTAGTTGTGTCTGTTAATGAAGATGTTGACAACATAATTGATTATCTTTTTAATACTTCATTGACATCATATGTAGTGCTATACACCTCTTATGAATTGAAATCTACAGCACAACAAGTATCTTCGTAGCATGTACACAACATGAATGTAATTATTTTCAATCCTCATACCATATGTAACGTAGCCTTCAATGATCCTTAATTTCTTTTCTTCTTGGTTCATATGGGAAAGAATTTTCTTCTTTTCGATGATTTCACTAGGTTTTCCATGTTTTCTAGCTTTTTTTTCTATTTTTGTTTCTTTTGTAGCAATAACAGTCTCTTCTTTTCATCCTACGGTTGGTTCATGTGTATAAGACAAAATGCCTTCTATTTTTGTTTCGTGTGGACTAACAATAGGCTTTCTTGATCTTGATTCTTTTATAAAAGCGTTAATTCTTAATGAAACAACACTATTATATTTTGTTGTTCAACTCCTAATCCTTTTCATTTCTTAGATGATTAGGGATGTGTTTAGATGGACATGAACCATGTAAATAAGATAGATGTAATTGTTTGGACGACTTTTTATTGAACAATGAAAAATGTTAGGGATGGTATAGGAAAGACAAGAGATGGTGTGGTCATGAATAGTAAAGGTGAAAGTGTTCCCCACAAAGCTAAAGACTATTTCTGACCTCAGAAAAGATAAAAAATGGTAGGAAAGTACAAGAGAAAAAAAAATATTATATGGTTTCTCAATACAAATATAAAGAATTCAATGAATTTATAAAAAAAAGTAAAGAAGAGGCATACATGTACCTACCTATAAAAATTTTAGGATATATAATGTCCCGTGGCATGTTCATCATAGGTTCTCATGGCATCGAGAAAACATCTTTGAAAATTTGTGCCAAGGACTATCAAAAAAATTTCCTTCTAGTTTCGAGATATATTCATTCAAGATTTGTGGAAAGATTGTTTTTGCAACAAATTGTTCTATTTCAAGTTATTATGGGGAAGTAGTCATTTATTTCTAGAGAATTTCTACAATTGATATTTTATTCTACTATTGGTTCTTTTGTGACAACAATAGATCCCTTTGAGGTTGATAGTTTTTTTTTCTTATGTGACTACAAGTTTTTCTTTAGTAATCCCATTGTTGGTTCTTCCATGAAAACCACAAATATGATAGGTGTTGGTTCTTATGTGACAAAACCAATCTTTTTGAAAATATTGTAATTGGTTCTTCTTTGACAGCTTCAAGGATTATTCATTATCATTCTTTTGTGACAACACCAATGTTGTCCTTAGAAAGTTTCTATTTTTGTAGCTTTTGTAGCAATGGTGGAATGTGAAGTATTGTTAACGACAAAAACAAAACGCAATATTTGAAGTACATTTTGTTATAAATAAGTTTTAATTCATGGAAAATTGATAGAAAAGGAAGAAATGGTAGCAAGAAAATTGATTAAGAAAAAAATAATTTGGATCCATTTTCATTATTTCAAATAATCTCAAGTGCACTTAGAAACTTCTTATATGGATAGAGCTATGAAATAGATTTCTAATGGTATATTTAAGTCTGAAAAGGGCTTCCTAGATCAAAAGGTATTGCAGGTGAAAGTTCAAAACTTAAAATGGTGAAAATAGTCAAACTCTTTATGGTTCCAAGTTTGCAAGGTTTCGAGTCAAGCCTAGATAAACCCCAACGCTTAACCTAGTCGGGCCTTGTTACACCTTGACCCCTGACCTACTCAGGCCTTTGGTAAATCAAGACTTCAACCTAGTTAGAGCTCAAGAGAATGTGTATCTGGCCATGTGTGGCCCACTTGGGGCTTTAGCCTACTCAAAAGTAAGAAGCAAGAGGAGGCGTGAAAAATGAAATTTATTTGACCAAAACCCCTAACATGTTCCAATTCGTTTAATTTTATAAATAAATTCAATCAAAAACCAAGACGCAAGACCCCTCTTTAAACGTACATGTTCAGATCATGGACCTGTCTAACGATGACACATGGAACATTTTGATTGGCTCATGAAGGTGATGTGGAAGCATAGTTCGAGCCATGGTAGTGCATGATATAAGAATTAACAAATAAAGTCAAAGGTTTGGGATGAAATAAACATGATGTAAAAACAGGTGATGTTGGAGTACAAATCGAGGAGCTGTGGCATGTGATTTGGCATTTCGGGTGGCTACGTGGGAAAAATCTAGTTGAAACATAACACCAATAAGGACCCACCATGTGGCATGGATGACACATGGATGATGTGTAAGAACCTTGAAATTTGGACCAACAAGTGTGTTTGGCGACATTTTCCAATATATTTTTAGGTAATGAACTTAAGAAAAGTGGGTTTTTAAATTTTGACTATAAAAAGAGCTTTTGGACTCACCCAGGTGCTCAGAAGAGGGCTCTTGGAGAAAATATGGGTAAAAAAATCTAATCAAATACATTGACGAATTCATCACACATGATCTCTAGGTAATTATTATCCCTAAACTTAACCATTTGCTCAGATATTTTATGATTGAAATCAATTTTATGGAGGGATTTTATGTTTCCAAAAAATGCTCGACATGTACGTGGGTCGATAATTGAAAGTTTCCTGTAGAAGCCCTATACACAAGTTTTCTAAGGGCAATCCATGTGTCTACATGTCTGTCTCTTATAAAATTCCTGTACGGGTAAAGTGTGATTGAAAAACATCATTTCTAACAAATGAAATCCCTCTGTTTTGCAGTATGTTGATAATTTGGAGAGAGAGACAGAGTAGTGATGCTGATGTAGGTTTCAACCCTATATAGAAACTACTTGCATACAAATTCTTAAAGACAAAAAATAAACAATGCAAGAGTATAACACATAAAACACATATACATAGAGATTTCCCCTAGATCCCAAAACCGAGACTACCAGCTTGATTTTTTCATTATGTTCCTTTCAATGTTATAATACATATTTATACATGCTGAAGCATCCAATACCATGGACTGAAAACATCACGTCCAATAACATGGACGGAAAACCGTTGCGTCCTAAAAAAATGTGCGAAAATCATGCACAAAACCATAGGTGGGTCTGCCCAACCTAACATAGGGTCCAAAACCAAAATTTCTGGGGCACTGCCCCGGACCCCATAAAGTGGGGTTACAGGTACACCTAAAACCCCCTTGTGACCCCCCCTCTAATCCCAGTTAACAATGTGGGCTAGTCATGGAAAGAATGTAACACAACTCAACATTCTCCCACTTGTTGTTTTCTTTCCATAGGGGGCCACAAGAGAGCTTAGTCATTTTTCCAGCCCTAAAACACCGATTGTCTCTCTACAGCAAGAGAACTTCTCAGGGCTCACATATTTTTTCAATGCATCTCCTACTGCAAAAATCTCCACCATTATCTGTCCTCAACACCTTTATCTTCGCCTCTTTCTGGTTTCCCACCAGAGCCTTAAATTCTTTAAACCTGTCAAAGACTTCAGATTTCTTCTTAAGGAAATATATCCATGTATTCCTTGAGAAGTCATATATAAAGGATACATAGTACATAGAGTTACCCAATGATGGAACCTTCACAGGTTCAAACACATCACTGTGCACAAGTTCTAATATATGTTTTTCCCTCTTACCACTAGAGGGGAAACTCACCCGATTCTACTTCCCATATACAAAATTTTAACATAAATCAAAATCCAGAGAGACATTAATCATACCTTCTACCATACCTTACCATGAAGTATTCGAAGTCCCTTCTCTCCAACATGTCCAACCCTTTGATGCCACAACATGGTCTTCTCTCGAGAGATGACTAGATTTTATGCTCCACTTTCAGGAACCACATAACCGTTGCAACCATCAATAACAGTGCTACCTTGTAGCTTGTACAAATTTCCAATCCAAACTCCCCGCATCAATACCAATGCTCCCCGAACCATTTTGCAGGTATCCTTCTCGAACACTATTTCTACACCTGCATCATCTAGCTTGCTTACAAAAATCAGATTTTTGGCTAATTCAAGAATATCTTGGCTGCTCAGAAGGTTTTAACTCTTCCAACTTGTAGCTTCAACTTTACTTTTCTGTGACCAACGATTCTAGCCTTCCTGTCATCGCCCAAGAATATATTACCACCATCGAATTTCTCATACTCACAGAACCAATCTTTATGGGGAGTTAGTGAAAGGATGCACCTGAGTCAATCAACCATGCGTCGTGATCTACATGTGTACATGAAGAAGCTAGGTACACGTCACCACCTTCATTTGATGTGGCTTTCACCTCTGCAGAAGTAGCATCATCAGATCCCTTTCCTTTATCAGGTGCTTTAGATTTATAGTCTCGTTTATAGTGCCCTTCCTTTCCACATTTCTAGCACACCACCTTTACAGGTTTTCCTGGAGACTTAGATCTCCTTCTAGATTTAGATCTCCCACTCGATGACTTATTTTTGTTTCTGTTCTGGGACCGTCCCGTAAAGACAAGGCATCACCATTCTGGATCTCCATATTTTTCCGTCTCATCTCCTCCATCAACAAGGATGAGACTATTGCATCAAATTCCAAGGTAGTTGCATTGCTACTTATTGCAATAACCAAACTATCCCACGAATCTAGTAGAGAACACAACAAACTGATGCACTTGTCTTCATTTGAAATTTTAATATCAATAGATGCTAATTGACTTACCACAGTATTAAATGTGTTCAGATGCTCTGTCACCGAGTCTCCATATTTTATCCTTAGGTTATACAGCTTTTTCCACTCGAACAGTTTATTCACCAGAGACTTAGATTGGTACAAACTCCCTAACTTGTCCCACAAATCCTTCGTCGTAGCTTCCCTTGATACATTTAGCAATACTAGATCTAAGACACACAATTGTATTGTGTTTTTTGCCTTCCGATCCAACTTCTTCCATTCTTCATCGGACACTCCTGTTGGTTTAGTACCCATATCTACTGCGATCCACTGATCTTTATCCACCAATAGATCCTCCATCTTGAGTTTCCACAACTCAAAACTTTAATCATTAAATTTCTCGATATCTATCTTTCCACTGCTCAACATCTTCTTTCACCACTAGAATCGATCTCGCAGATCTCCCACTGAACACAATATACCACAGGCCTGAGCGAAACCCCTCAGCAAAAAAGGCATCCCCTTGAAACCGAAACTTCTCTGATACCAAATGTAGGTTTTAACCCCATACAGAAATTACCTGCATATGAATTCTTAAACACAGAAAATAAACAATGCGAGAGCATAACACATAAAACATATATACACAGAGATTTCCCTTGAATCCCAAAACCGGAACTACCAATTTGATTTTTTCATTATGTTCCCTTCAATGTTATAATTCATATTTATACATGCTAAAGCATCCAATACCATGGACTGAAAACCATCGCATCCAAAAAACATGTGCGAAAATCATCCACAAAACCATAGGTGGGTACGCCCAACCTAAGATAGGGTCCAAAACCAAAA